>CAIGQZ010013813.1:1668594-1688511 GCA_903798205.1 Danio tinwini
GACTAGACTAGACAAAGACTTGACTAGACTAGACTAGACAAAGACTTGACTAGACTAGACTAGGCAAAGACTTGACTAGACAAAGACTTGACTAGACAAAGACTTGACTAGACTAGACTAGACAAAGACTTGCCTAGACTAGACTAGACTAGATTAGATTAGATTAGACTAGACAAAGACTTGACTTGACTAGACAAAGACTTGACTAGACTAGACAAAGACTTGCCTAGACAAAGATTTGCCTAGACTAGACTAGATTAGACTAGACAAAGACTTGACTTGACTAAACAAAGATTTGACTTGACAAAGACTAGACAAAGATTTGACTAGACTAGACTAGACAAAGACTTGCCTAGACTAGACTAGATTAGATTAGACTAGACAAAGACTTGCCTAGACTAGACTAGACAAAAACTTGCCTAGACTAGACAAAAACTTGCCTAGTTTAGACAAAGTTGTCTGTGATTCTTCCTATTTTAAAGTCATGCACTGTGAACTCTCCTGTCGCCGATCTATACTACAGTGTAAACAGCACTGACAGAATGTTAAACCAGATATTCATGCAGTGTGAGAACATCCGTGACACGACTACTTTGAAAATCATGCAGTCTGAACATGGCAAAAGACTGGACTAGACTAATGGCGAGTTCAGACCAAGTTGCGTCACGGATGTTTTCACACTGTGTGACTATCTGTTGTAGCATTCAGTCTCTGCTGTGTTTACACTGCAAGATGAATCAGCAACAGGGGGTTTCACACTGCATGACTTTACAATAGGAAAAATCGGCAGCAACTTGGTCTCAGTCCGAAACTACATCTTTGTCAACTCATCAGCGATTCTCTCAGATCGTGTCTTTGATATTCACGTGAGTAACAATTACACAGTGTGAACTGAGCACCAATTTGCCAGTGATTTTGGGCATTTGTCAATTTCTCAAAACCTGCAGGCGAGTCAAAATTGGGGCAAAAATTGTGCTACATTTATCAATTCATCAATTACTAAATATCCTGTTCACGTAAATCCTCAAAATTAAGGTGTTACTGAACTTACTGTAGAGATATGACAAAGTTTTTTTGGCCTTCAATCCATGACCATAACATCTATATTACATTTTAATTTCATTTTAAATAGAACTACTCCAAATAGATAATGATCCTGCCTGTTATTGCAACTCCTGACTAGCACTAGCACGCAATAAATCATCCAGTCATTTCATTCCGATGCACAATCTGACCAGCCAGAGCTAAAGAGATCCGCTTAAAGGTGAGAGAATCAAGATATAATCAGACAAGAGCTCCGAAAGGTAAACAAAGCGCTTTCTATATAACCTTGCAGCTCTGACCCCGTTTAATGCTTCGGTCTGAACACCGCTGGACGATCAGATGCCCAAGACAAAGGCAAATTGAAAAAGTGAGAAAAGAGATTAATTTAAAGATGAACGCAAACACGGCCCATAATTATAGGATAAAGAAGATCCAGAGATAATATTTGACTGATTTACAGACTTTATTACATCAACATGTCTAATTATGATCCACAAACACAAAGGGATAACACTTTTGAGGATTTTTAGATTAAAAGCATGAAGCTAAGGTTTGTTTACGAAGTGTTTTAATGGCATGAACACAAAGCAACTTCAGCTTCTTCAATCTTGGGTTTCTATTATTTTTAACCAATGTTTTTGCAATGTTTTAAGTGGAAATGCTGCAAAATCTGCTAAAATATGCAGTTCTTTGGGAGCAGACAACCAATCATAAACTGCACACACTTTGCCTCATTAACCATTCATGTGCAAATCACAAAAACTAATTAGCTATAGTGATAAATTTAGTTTTTTGTCCTACAATTATAGTCTGAAAAGCTTTTTCATGCATCCACTGTGAAACCTGGATATCCAAGATTAATTAACAGTTAAAAATCACAGAAGAAAACCAAGAATGCCTTTACAAAATTATTAAAATTGCAATTAATCTCATCCAAAATAAGTTTAAATTCACATAATATACAGTTAAATGCATAATATACAGCTGAATTTAAGCCCTCCTGTAAAATTTAAACTTATTTTCAACTACTTCCCAAGTGCTTTTATAAACAGACAGATTTAACACATTTTTAAACATAATAATTTTAATAACTAATATATAAGAACCAATTTATTTTGTATTTGCCATTATACATAATACATTTTGCTAGATATTTTGTAAGATACTAGTATTTGAAGTGTAATTTAAAGGCTTAGCTAGCTTAATTAGTAGGCTAGTATTATTTGTAGTAATTAGGGCTGCACGATTCTGGTTTAAATGGTAATTTTCTTTGCTTAAAATCAAGATCACAATTTTCTCATGAGTCTGTAAATGTAACAATGGTTAATATGAGTAGGCTATTATTATTATTGTTATTTCTCAAACATATGGTAAAACAACCCTAATAATATTAGGCTTATGTGTAGGTCGTCTCTTGGTTAAAATGCTAAATTTTGTATAGACTTGGAATGGTGGACCTAACCAGACTTTAACCAGTCCTGGTTGTTAATTAAAGTACAGTAATATGATACAGTAAAGTGATGACATCAGAACATAACTATTCATAGTTCTAAAGTCGAATTATGCTTGAGACATATACTTGTCATTGACAACATTATTAGACCATTTTATTTCACTGGTAAAATGAGACCTTTGTCATTATTAGATTGCCACTTGCATTATACTCAACATTATATAGGCTAGAGTAGTTATGCTGACCCTGTAAACATTTATTTTCATGCACAACACTTTGCACAAAAATCATATCAAATGCTTGCCGTAATCCTAACTCTAAAATGCAGTATGATCATCTAAATGATGTTTTAAGTTTTACTGCTGAGTGCGGCTCATAGCTCACAAAAAAACGTGCTACTTCTACTTTCCACGTTGTTCCCAAACGATTGCTATGTGCAACAATCAGAACGTTATTTACAACTTTATTACCTGTTATTCACAGCTTATATAGGTTCTGTTTACTAAAAAAAACATCAATCCCGCCCACGTCCTCTCTGTAGTAAACAAACAGTGCATTAGCTCACGTGATTTCGCAGCCACGAATACATTATTATATTAAGGATAGAAATAATTTTTTGGGTGAATTTTACCTATAAATACAGTATGTGACACTTTTAACTCAGGTGTTCGTGTTGCTGATCAACGTATATAAAACAATGTGAAGAGTTGTGCAGTTGCTTTACGCTTCTCTCCCGACCTTGAAAATATAACTGGTTGAATCGTAGAAAAACTGAATTAAGATTGTGTGTAGGGTCGAATCGAGATTGCAATCTTTTTTCGATTAATTGTGCAGCCCTAGTAGTATTTGAATTTAAAATTATTTACAAAAAATTTATAAAATAATTTTTAATCCTTTTAATCTTTCCAAACTAAATAATAATAATAATAATAATAATAATAAATAATATTAATAAAAATAAATAATAAATAATAATAACAACAACAACAACAACAACAACAACAACTACATTCATTTTCAAAATGGGATGTACTCATTTATGCTGAGCACTGTATACATTTAATTTTTGTTATCAAAATTGTAATTTTTTTGTAACTGCTATTAAAATTTTTCAATGCTTAAAAGTTGAATTAACCAATTTTGTTTTTATTTCTAGTAAAAGTAATTTTCAGTGTAATATTTTTCAGAATTTTTTATACAAGATTCATACATGCAGTGCAGTAATGGAAAATAAGCTAATTAATATATATTAATAAAGAAAAAAATTTATTACATTTATATTCTATATAAATATTTTTATGAATACATATAAATAAAACATCTCTCAAAAATATACAAACATACATACAGTCAGGTTCATAAATATTGGGATATCGACACAATTCTAACATTTTTAGCTCTATACACAAACACAATGGATTTGAAATGAAATGAACAAGATGTGCTTTTAACTGCAGACAGTCAGCTTTAAATTGACGGTATTTACATCCAATACCGTAGTATAGTGAACACTGTAGGAATTACAACAGTCTGCATATATGCCTCCCACTTGTTAAGGGACCAAAAGTAAAAGTAATGGGATAATTGGCTTCTAAGCTGTTCCATGACCCTCATTATCCCAATTATAGTGATCAGATAAAAGGCCCAGAGTTCATTTCTAGTGTGCTATTTGCATTTGGACTCTGTTACTGTCAACTCTTAAGATGAGATCCAAAGAGCTGTCACTATCAGTGGAGCAAGCCATCATTAGGCTGAAAAAACAAAACAAACCCATCAGAGAGATAGCAAAAACATTAGGCAAGGCCAAAACAACAGTTTGGAACATTCTTAAAAAGAAGAATCGCACTAGTGAGCTCAGCATCACCAGGAAGACCACAGAACTGTTCACACCCACAAAGTTCACACACCTATATTATGTAAATACAAAATTTTATTTTGATGCAATTAATTGTGATTAGTAATTTGACAGCACTAGTTTACAGTAGTCGGGTTTCCATCATATATTGTGGCAAATATTGTCAAAGTTTGCAAATAATAAAAAAAAAAACAAATGTGAAAAGTTAGAGCAGCCGACTGTAGTATTGGTAGCCTAGCAACCAGCAGTAAAACAGTAAAGCACAAAGACTATAGAATGCACAAGACATGTCAATCATATAGTTTTAAATGGGGAAAAGTGTAACACTCAATGGCTGTTTCTCAATACCAATACGCGATCCAGATAGGGACAATTCGATATTAGTTCAGTAATAGATCATAACCGGTTATTACGCACTGACGTCATTTATCCCCTATGCGCAATGTCGCGGTAGAATACTATGGCGAAGGAGGCGAGGGTGAGTAAATAAAACACTCCTACTACTTAAAAAGCAGATCTATCACTGACACTGAGGAATGGTAAAGCAGGAGCCGCTATTTCACTACTAGGGAGAAATGCTGTAAAACTCCATCTCTCTTTCTCTCTGTCTCTCTCTCTCTCCCACACATACACACTTTGGGCATTTGACCCGTTGGCATGTTTGTGAGGTAAATTTTCCTCTCCTCTCGGCTGTTAAAGTGATACTTGTGGATCCAGACACAAGCGTGCCTGTGGTGCGAGTTTATTGTATTGTATTTATTCTATTACGGATTACCTGGTAACCGCGTATTATGGGCATATAGACTGACCCGCGGCTGTTTTTTCCGCATCACTCATGGGGCGCTTTCGTTTCTAATTGCAGCCCTTTCTGTTGAGCGGGTGAAGACAATGACCAATCATAGGGGTGTAAGAACTTGCCAGTGCTCAAAAAGCAAGCGGGATAATATTTGCATTAGTTTATTTGTTATAAATGTTCGTGCTGTCTTCGGTGCATGTATTGGAGTTTTGTCTAAAACATTCCCAAAGAGTGTTTTATTTTTGAGCAGGTACAATTAAAGGTACAGTTCATATACCTTACTGCTTGTATTAAAGGACAAAATTGTATTACAAGTAATATATAAATATAAACATTTATAGAATTTAATACTTTTTTATTTCATGTGTTGTAAATAAAAAAATCTAATTGTGTATGGAAAGCATCGTCAATGCACAGTGATGTCGAATTGAACCGAATCGATGGCATGATAATCGTAACCGAACCGTGAGACCAGTGTAGGTTCACACCCCTACCAAGCACGCAAAGTTCAGACTTGGAAGAACGAACTCCCAAGGACAAGTTAGGTACATCTTCAAATGGAACTGCGGTATACTTTATAATGTCATTTACCATGTATTTATTATCGGTTTCACTGTACATAAGCAAAATTAGTTAATTATATAAAGCACTTATAATAAATATTATATTAATATAATAAATCTATATTTTTGATTTAAGAAAATGTAAACAAATTTCTATAAATGTAAAGTATGTGTTGTTATTACACACACTCTCATGTCTTCGATTATCAGATTTAATAAACTACATTGGACATTATACAAGTACAAGTAGTAAACAATAAGAAATTAAAATAACGTTAAGCAATTTAACCTGTGCTTCGCAAGTTCGCACAAGTCACCTCTCGATGCATCCTTGGCCAGTGGCAGAGCAAGTACACATCTAGGAATTTGAATTTGAATTCCCATTTTTCCCGGAATTCTCCCGTGTTTTACAGTTCTATCCCGCTGTCATCCTGTAAAGGTATTTTCCCGTATTTCTCCCGTATTCTCCTGGGTTTTGGGTGAGTGTTTAAACAGACATATACACATTAATAATAATAATAATAATATCTAAATATGTCGATCTTGGTGCGTTTTTTTCCAAACACAAAAAATTTTGTCCTAAATGAGCATAAAAAGTTAGGAAAGCAAATCGAATGCATTCATAATAACATTAGATGGTTGCATATTTTAAAGTGACACCTGTTATTTAAATGTAATCAAACGAAAAAAATCTAAACAAATAAGAGATTCATTCGTTGCTCTTTAATCAGAATGTGTCAGTTATACAGTGAAGAAACGGCTAATGAGATTTGATAGCTTGATTTTATTTCATTATAATAGCTATTAATTTTAATAAGCTGAACTGTTTGCTAATGTGTTTGCTACTAATGTATACTATTTATTTTTTCTTTTGTAAATAATATTAATAATAAAACATATTACTGACCATTTAACTGTTTATTTACAATGAAACAGCTCCAAATCAACATATGTAGTAATTTGAGGGTTTTTTTAAGGGGGGTGGGGGGATGGCATCGGGGGAATCCCTTATTATGGTGGGCATATCCCTTATTTTCACATCCCAATGTTGATAGGTATGACAAGAACGCATATTTGACAAACAGCCAATATGGTTAAAAAAGCCACGCTGTATAGTACAGGAGCCAATCATCGATCGATATAGACTGACAATTCTCCAGGGGGAGGGGATCAGACGTGACTTTCTGCAGATTTTGTGTGATTTGAACGTTCAGAAATTAAACTAAAGAGACAGTTGCCATTTAATTTTATTGGTGATTCCTAATCTAAAATGTTATTGTAAGCTTGGCAAGCAATTTTGGAGAATTTGATGTTTCCCAATTCAAACAGAATGCCCGAGAGGAGTTTCAAAGATGGCCGCAGAATGAAATGACTTGCCTTAAAGGGACTTTAGCAAGCATAATGGACAGCTGGTAGGCTACAGGGGTGTAAATATTCGCTACATCATGTGTTTGTTCGGAAAGTGTTTCCATCTCACATTATTTGCATGAACCTTTTTCGCATAAGTCCAAAACCACTTCATAAAAAGTGAAATTGTTTGTTAATTAATTAATTATTACTTCCATAATTAATTTCTCATGAGATACTTCAGATGCACATTAACACAGGGTAACAGAAACCCAGCTAACGGGTCAAACAATTGAAGATATGAAAACTGTAACACAGAAGTACCTGGTTTCACTGTGGCCTCTGCTCTTGTTCAAAAAAATTTCAGCTTGACTTTGTAGTCCTGTAGATGCATCCACAGATTAAGCAGTTTTTGGTCTGGGCTGTTAAAACTCTGTTTATTCAGTCACAGATCACACAGATCAAGGCCGCGAGAAGAGAGAGCGAGAGAGACGTGCCACACGGAGCCCAAGAGAGGCAGAATACATTAAAGTATCATTAATAACGCACTAACTAGCAATAAAAAGGAGATGAATGGTTTAATAAACACTTCTGACGTTTTTTCTTTTTTTTAATAACGGGAAATAAAAGGCGTCCGACACATCCTGAGGTCTTGATGCTTTTGAAAGAATGATATTATTAATGAGAGAAGCAGATGGGAAAGCGTTTGAAGTGCAAAGCTGGTCACAAGGACTCCATGCATTGTGTGAACAAAACGGAGCTCTTCATTTCCCTCTGCATATTCATGAGCTTTTCAAACCGATATGGCAGTCTGGAAGAGCCCCTGGAAATCCCTTAAAATGCAGCGGCACACGCATGAGGATGCTGGGAAATTAATGCTCAGTCTGAATAATGCCCGCTGTGTCCTCTGAAAGACAAGAAGTGAAGAAGAATGAACACAAAGTACGAATGCAGACAATGTACTCAATCTATTGTAAAATATTGATAACAATCCTGGTCATCGCACACTGTGCATGGCACAAAAGCCAATTGCATGAGCTCACAATATTTATTCATTTTTGTTTCCTTCAATCAAGTAGCTCAGCAAGTACTCAAACTCCTCATCATTTATATGCGCATCTATGCATTTGGCAAGCCATTCTATTGAAAGCAATTTATTCTGTATTTAAATAGGAATAGACAGCCAACTTTCTATAGACGTGTGTATTATCTGGAAATCAAACAAATAACTAAGTGTCACGCTCAATCATCACACAAACTTGATCACAAAAAACAAAGACAGTCTAGGTATGCAAAGAGCTGTCACTATCAGTCAAGCAAGCCATCATTAGGCTGAAAAAACAAAACAAACCCATCAGAAAGATAGCAAAAATATTAGGCAAGGCCAAAACAACTGTTTGGAACATTCTTAAAAAGAAGAATCGCACTAGGGATGGGTATCATTAGGGTTTTAATGGTATTACTACTTTTATTGATACCACTTATCGGTTCGGTACTTTAATGGTTCTCTTATAGGTACTTTTTGTATGTTTTTTTCATAAAAAAAAATTAACAGAATTAACAACACTTTGTTTTATTATTACGTTTTTAAATGTAAAATAAAAACGAAACCAATAATTGTAAAACAAATAAAGGAAAGTTTGAAGGAAAATGACAACATGTTTGCCTTTTCTGGCAGAAGTCAGGATTTTTCTTGGTTTATTGTGCTCCCTGCAGTTAAAAATACCCTCTTTGAGTTGCAGAATGCAGTTAAATGAAATAATGTTTATGATTTTTCCTTAACACATTCACATAAATAAGTTAACAGTGTTTTGGGAGTTAACTGTGTTTTTAATACAGTTTTGGAGCATCTTGCAATGTAAAAATAAGAACTTTTTTTATAAGTTTTTAAGCATAGTTTATTATTAGGATATTCATGGGCTTTATTTGTAAATACAGCTGATGTAAAAGCATTTTTAATGTTTAAGATTTATTTAGGCTGCTGCAGAACAAAAATACAGTTTTTATTGTAACCGAATCTGTGTGTTTATTTAACTATTAATATTATACTAATTTAGGTGATTGACTGCTGGCATAACAATGTGGATGATGTAACGTTATCACTAGTAGCTAAGCAGTCAAAAACATTTCATCACTTTTCATTGCAGTAAATGCACTTTTGAAAGATACTTTCACTTAGCCAGATTGCTTGCGTTTCCGCTTATACAAGAAAACAACTTGTTACGTTTGTTGCAACGGGAATTGCCGATGTCCACTGTGTGCTTAGCGTGAGCCTCCACTGAGTGCACGAGCACACCCGAGAACTGTGAAGGCATTTATACTTGAGGCGCTCGCCGGAAATACGAGCATTTCTCATGTGAGATTGCCATATTTGATATTCGTCTGCACAGTTGGCAAATTAGGAAAAGTTGGTCACTTAAATTATGCAACTAAGTAATGTTTATTCAGCAATAATTCTCCAGTACCAATACAGTGCCGTTAACATCAGAGGTTATCGATACTTCCGTTTTTTATAATTTAGCACAGTTAAAAAGTATTGAGTTTGGGTACCCATCCCTACACGTACCAGTGAGCTCAGCAACACCAAAAGACCCGGAAGACCACAGTAAACAACTGTTCACACCCACAAAGTTCACACACATATATTATGTAAATAATTTTTTTTATGCAATTACTCATGATTAGTAATTTGACAGCACTAGCTAACATTAGTCAGGTTTCCATCATACATTGTGGCAAATCTTGTCAAAGTTTGCAAATAATAGAAAAAAAAAATGTAATAAGTTAGAGCAACCGACTGTAGTATTGGTAGCCTAGCAACTGGCAGTAAACGAGTCAAGACGCGTCACTCGTATAGTTTTGAATGGGGGAAAGTGTAACACTCTGGCTGTTTCTCAATACCAAGTACGCAAAATTCAGACTTAGAAGAACGAACTTCCGAGGACACAAGTCAGGTACATCCTCAAATGGAACGGCAGTATACTTTATAACGTCATTTACCATGTATTCATCGGGTTCACTGTACATTAACAATAAAATTGTTTAATTATATGAAAAACTTAATTAATATTATATTAATAAAATAAATCAATATTTTTGATTTAAGAAAATGTTAACATATATCTCTATAAATGTGAAGTAAAATGTGTTACTATACACAGATTTGTGTCTTTAATGATCAGATTTAATAAACTACAGTGGACATTATACAAGTATAAAGTGCAAGTAAACAATAAGAAATAAAAATAATGTTAAGCAAGTTGGTAAACAAAGACAAACAGCGTACAACACAGTAACAAAGACAATTATAAAACTTAACAAAATAACACTGCCAAAATAATACACCTGAGAACAAATAATTAATTTAAAAGACCAAAAACTGTCCGTTAGATATGCACAAGATGGATTAAATATTAACCTTAACTACAATAGAGAGATGAGATCCAGCGGTACATCCGAGATAGTCTGGCCGAAGTAAAGCTGCTCTCGGCTGGGACACGCTCAGTCATCACACCAACTTGATCACAAAAAACAATACAGTCTAGGTATGCAACATAAAATATGTTTGCAAGAGTCAGTGATAGAGTCGTTTTCAATTCTTATGAATAATTATTAATTCTTATTCATTCTTGTACAGCCTTATGAATTCTTGTACAGCCTTATACACTTGGATAATTCACCCAAAACTTCTGCCTCAATTTCTCTCTCTTTAAGCCTAGTTCACACTACATGACTTTAAACATCGGCAGATGGCTGTGCCGTTCACACGACATGACTTGATTTCGTGTCTTTTAATCGCTGTGGTGTTCACACTACGTAAATGATTCAAAAGGGGGGGTGGTCACACATTACATGATCTGACAACAACTCGTTCGCCAACAGCTCAGTCAAGCTACCAATCCACAGTCAATGAAATTGAGGGAGGAGTCGTCAGAAAAAGCTGAACACTATTGGCTGCTTGTGTGCTGATGACATCACTGACAGCGTTTCAAGCTTTCAAAGGAGCATTTAAAAACATTGTCAGTCAGGTGGTGCGTCAGAGGATCAATCACTCATCTGCAAGGTTCAAGAGGATAGATGTGGCTTTAACACTAGAACTACAGAGACAATCAGAGAGTTTATTCATTCTTGTAATTTAATAACTCTTTGAAATAAAACAAACATATATATAACACCCTGACATTTCCTAAATATCTGTGTATGTCTTTCTAACATTGTTATTTTTCTAAATTACAAAACAGTAAAGAACTGAGCATTTCTACCTTTAATTACCATATTGGTCTAAATGACTGCATGCATGTCTGCTACTTTTCGCTGTGACTTTAAATATGCATGCAATTTTTGCCTAGCGACTTCCTGCTGACATAAATCTAAATTTCTGATAGCAAAAACATACGTTTACTTCAGATATATATTTCAAAACAGCATATTCTGTGCTGCGAAATAGTTCCTGTACAAAGATCAAATAAATCAGTTATTAGAGATGAGTTATTAAAACTATTATGATTAGAAATGTGTTGAAAAAATCTGCTCGCTGTTAAACAGGAATTGAGGGGAAAAATAAACGGGGCTTATAATTCTGACTTCAACTGTATAAACCAGCCTTAACACATTATATACAAGTACAGAAAGACTACAAGAACAACTGGAACTGCTTGATGAATTGTAATTCTCACCTGATTTGCTATAATTATACATACATACATACATACATATATTATAGTACAACGCATGTTTCAACAGAACACTTATAAATCCCTTAAAATACTCCCTACACAGGCAGCGCACTTCCTCAGCAGAGCATGACCATGGATTCCGGCAGGTTTAGACGAGTGTCTGTTTTTGAACAATTACTCAAAGTCATCGAGTGAGAAAGTCCTCGCTCTGCTGATCTTCACACAACTTTAACACAGTAACAGGTGTGATGCTGTTTCACACATTCACCTGCTGCAGCTTCTTACAGCCAGCAACTCTGTTGAAATTCTCAGCGCACACCTTTTACTTTCCCATAAGAATGTAAGTGAGAGAGAGTCATCAGACAAGTGAAAATGCACGTGTGAACTCCTTCACCCCTTTACCAAAATCAAACATCTAATTTAACAGTTATGCTATGCAGAGCGGCTGCTATTAAAGCTGCTGATTCATTATTAATCGAGTCTGTCGCTCGGAGCCGTGCTGATGGATAATGCTGTTACAGATGGAATCTCTTTCTATGTCTTTCTGAAATGAACTTGTGCCTTAATAGTGACGCGTTTGCTGGAGAGATCCAATATAATCTCCTCTCATAATTAATAGTCCAAGCTGAACTAAATTAATACATTCATGATGGCCATTATTGTTTTTAAAGGTAGCAGTAGAGCAGCAATAGATTAGATCATTGAGCTTGTGTGTGTGCGCGTGCCTATGTCTCTGAGTACGGATGTGTGCATGTGTATTTGTGTGTATGAGTGTGAAAGCGTGTTTATGAGTGCAAATATGTGTGTGTATGAGTGTATATGTGTGTGTGTCTTTGTGTGTCAAAGTGTTTATATGAGTGTTTATGTGTGTTTGCATGCTTAGATGTGCATGTGTATGTGTGTGTCTGTCTATCTCTGTGTGTGGATCCGTGAATTTTGTATGTGTATTTGCCTGTGTATGAGTGCATAAGTGTGTGTGTGTGTGTGTGTGTGTGTGTGTGTGTGTGTGTGTGTGTGAATGCATGTGTATTTGTGCATGTCTATGTCTGAGTATGGATGTGTGCGTGTGTATTTGAGTATGAATGTGAAAAGTGTGTCTATGAGTGCAAGTGTGTGTGTCAGTGTATGTGTGTGTGTGTCTGGGTGTCAAAGTGTTTATATGAGTGTTTGTTCGTTCACCTGAAATTATCAGATCTGCACCAATATACCGCCCTGGTAGGACTATCGTTCCATCCACTAAGGATGAATTCATAAGTAACTTACCTGATCTTTCTTTAATTCGAAATACACCCGCAAACGTAAATGACCTTGATGTAGTAACCAGCAGTATGGATGCCATCTTTACTAGCACACTAAATACGGTGGCACCCATTAAATTAAAAAAGGCTAGAGAGAACAAAACTACACCATGGTACAATAGTCATACTCGCGCTCTCAAAACAGCAACCCGTGCCCTGGAACGTAAATGGAAAAAAACAAACTTAGAGGTTTTTAGAATTGCGAACAAAGACAGTATGTCCAGCTATAGGAGGGCTCTTAAATCTGCCAGGGCTGAGCACCTCCGCAAACTGATTGAAAATAATCATAACAATCCTAGATTTTTATTTAGCACCATTGCTAAATTAACAAATAATCAGTCATCCTTGGAACAAAATGTCCCACCGCATATTAGTAGTGATGACTTCATGAATTTTTTCAGTGATAAGATAGAAGACTTTAGACAGAAAATAGAAGATGTTAAACTTTCTGCACCACCTTATACTCCAGATCCAGTAAACATTCCACTGAATCAAAATAACCTACAATGCTTCAAAATCATAGAACAGGAAGAGCTAGATAAAGTTATAAATAGTTCCAAACCAGCTACATGTATGTTAGATCCAGTTCCAACAAAATTACTGAAAGATTTGCTACCTGTTATAGGAGAACCTCTCCTTAACGTTATCAACTCTTCTTTAGCTTTAGGCCATGTTCCAAATCCTTACAAGCTAGCTGTTATTAAACCTATTATTAAGAAACCACAACTGGACCCCAGCAACCTAGCTAATTATAGGCCTATTTCAAATCTTCCGTTTATGTCTAAAATACTAGAAAAAGTTATTTCTACCCAATTATGCTCCTTTCTGCAGATGAACAATATTTTTGAAGTGTTTCAGTCAGGTTTCAGGCCTCATCACAGCACAGAAATCGCATTAGTGAAAATAACCAATGATTTACTCTTAGCTGCCGACCAAGGGTGCATCTCACTATTAGTTCTACTAGATCTTAGCGCCGCTTTTGACACCATTGATCACAATATCCTCATAGACCGCTTATATTCTACAGGTGTCCAAGAACAGGCTCTTCAATGGTTTAGGTCATACTTAGCTGATCGTTACCAGTTTGTGAATATTAATGGACAACTTTCACAAGTAAGACTGGTAAAGTACGGGGTCCCTCAAGGATCAGTTTTAGGCCCTTTGCTGTTTACAATATACATGCTTCCCCTGGGGGACATTATTAGAAAACATGGGATCAGTTTTCACTGCTATGCAGATGATACTCAATTATATATTTCAACTAAACCGGATGAGATGTCTAAACTGTCTAAGCTAACTGAGTGTATTAAAGATGTTAAAGACTGGATGACCAACAATTTTCTTCTCTTAAACTCAGACAAAACAGAATTATTACTTATTGGGCCTAAACCCTGCACACAGCAGTTCTCACAACATGACCTGCAATTAGAGGGATACAAAGTTAGCATTAGCTCTACTATAAAAGATCTGGGTGTCATATTAGACAGCAATTTAACCTTTAAAAATCATATATCCCATGTCACAAAAACTGCCTTCTTTCATCTAAGAAATATTGCTAAATTGCGAAATATGCTATCCATCTCAGATGCAGAAAAGCTAGTTCATGCTTTCATGACTTCTAGGCTGGATTACTGTAATGCTCTGTTTGCTGGTTGCCCAGCATCCTCTATTAACAAACTTCAGCTAGTACAAAATGCAGCTGCCAGAGCTCTTACCAGGTCTAGAAAATATGATCATATCACCCCAATTTTATCCTCTTTACACTGGCTGCCTGTTAAGTTTCGTATTGAATATAAAATATTGCTTCTTACCTATAAAGCCTTAAATAATCTAGCTCCTGTTTATCTAAACAACCTCTTGTCTCGCTACAATCCAACCCGCTCTTTAAGATCTCAAAACTCAGGGCTTCTTGTAGTACCTAGAATAGCTAAATCGAGTAAAGGAGGTCGAGCCTTCTCATTTATGGCCCCTAAACTCTGGAATAGCCTTCCTGATAATGTTCGAGGCTCAGACACACTCTCACTCTTCAAAACTAGATTAAAGACCTATCTTTTTAGCAAAGCATACACTCAGTGCATTACATAGCGGTATGACGCATGATGTGCTCCACACACGATTTTGCTTCTTGTTTATATACACTATGAACAGCAGCTACGCTAATTATTCTTCTTATTCTGTATTTCCACCTGGGGGTACTCATCTTGAGACCCTCAGACTATGCAGTGCCACTGATGCGATCCAAGACCAGCGACGAGACGATCCCAAGGTTTCTGGACCAGGCCGTATCCTGAGCTGCTGCTGTGGTGGTCATGATGGAGAGCATGAGACTGATTCCTGTGATGCTCCAAGGACAGACGTGTCTTCGCGGAGGTCCAGCTACTGCGCCTAGACTGCAGCTCTGCACAAGACGTTTGGCCATAGGAGAAATGGTCGTGCCCAACTGAGCCTGGTTTCTCTCGAGGTTTTTTAAATTCTTCACTTTCGCCAATTGGTAAAGTTTTTTCCTCGCCGCTGTCGCCACTGGCTTGCATGGTTCAGGATCTGTAGAGCTGCGCATCGATGGAATTGCTCCTCAGTGTTTGGACTCTCAGTAGTGATTATTAACCCACACTGACCTGAGCTAAACTAAACTGAACTTAAACACTGAAAACTGACACTTTTCAATTCACTATAAACTTCCATGTGAAGCTGCTTTGACACAATCTACATTGTATAAGCGCTATACAAATAAAGATGAATTGAATTGAATTGTGTGTTTGCATGCTTGTATAGATACATGCATGGTTGTTTGTGTGTGTGTCTATGTCTGTGTGTGAATGCGTGTGAATTTTGTATGCATATTTGTCTGTGTATGAGTGCGAAAGTGTGTGTGTATATGAATGCGTGTGTATTTGTGCATGTCTGTCTGTTTGAGTATGGATGCGCACATGTGTATTTGTGTGTGAAAGTGTGTCTGAGTGCAAGTGTGTGTCTGTGTCAAAGTGTTTATATGAGTGTATATGCGTGTTTGCATGCTTGCATAGATATGTGCATTTGTGTGTGTGTGTGTGTGTGTGTGTCTGTCTGTGTTTCAAAGTGTTTGAGTGTATGTGTGTTTGCATGCTTGTATAGATATGTGCATTTGTGTGCGTATGTGTGAATTTGTCTATGAGTGCAAATGTGTACGAGTATGTGTGTGTGTCTGTGTGTCAATGTTTGAGTGTATACGTGTGTTTGCATGCTTATGTAGGTGTGCATTTGTGTGTGTGTTTATGGATGTGTGTTGAGTGTGAAAGTGTCAATGAGTGCAAGTGTGTGTGTATGAGTGTATGTGTGCGTCTGTTTGTGTTTCAAAGTGTTTATATAATTGTATGTGTGTTTGCATGCTTGTATAGATATGTGCATTTGTGTGTGTGTGTGTTTGTGTGTGTGTGTGTGTGTGTGTATATTTTTACTTGTATGACTGTGTGTGTGGGTATGGAAATCTGTATTTGTGTGTACATCCTACACAGGGGTGTGTGTGTGTGTGTGTGTGTGTGTGTACACTACATGAGGGGGGTATGTACTGTATGTGTATGTCTGAGTGTGTATGGATGGATGGGTGTGTGCGTTTGTGTTTTTGTGTGTGTGTGTGTGTGTGTGTGTTAAGTATGTGCGTCTGGTATTGTGCTTGAATGTCTTTGTATTAGCATCTGTGTGTTATTATATTTATGTTGTGTGTGTGTGTTTATATTTGTACGTCTTTGAGTGTGTATGGATGTGTATTTTTATGTGTGTATTTTTTGTGCACGAATGTGTATGCATTTATGTATGGATGTTTATTTAAATGTGTGTGTGTGTGTGTGTGTGTGTGTGTGTGTGTGTATATGTATAGTCTGTATATATGTGTATAGGTATGGATATCTGTGTGCATGTGTGTGTACATGCTACACGAGGGATGCATTTGTATGTCTAATTGTGTATGGATGGAGTATGTATTTGTGTGAGTGTGCTTGTATGTATGTGTATGTGTGTGTTTTTAAGTGTCTGTACAGATGTGTATTTAAGTGTGCACGGATGTGTATTGAAATGTGCATATGAGTGTAAGTGTGTGTTTGTGTACTCATGCGTATTTGTGTGTGATTATGGATGGGTGTCCAAGTGTGTGTATGAGTGTGTATTTGTGCTTGTATGCATGTTTATCTGTGTTTGCGTGTAGGTATGGAAACGTGTATTTGTGTGTGTGTGTGTGTGTGTGTGTACACCCTATACAGGGGTGTGTGTATATTTGTATGTCTCTGAGTGTGTATGGATCTGTGTATATTTGTATGTGTGGGTTTATGAGTGTGTTTATGAATGTGTATTTGTGTGTTTATTTGTATGTATGCGTGTGTGTAGTTTTCTGTACGCAAGTGTATATATATATGCGTGTGTGTGTGTGTGCGCTGTGAATAGCCCAAGGCCTGTGTGTGAACATGAGGAAAGACCTGCCATTCTGTGGCTCAGGGTAATCAATGTGACTCACTGAGCTATATTTTATTAAACGGCCCGCGTTCTCTCCGTCACTTCACACTCATTTACCGCGCTGGAGGAAAATGACTTTACGGGAAACACGGCACGGAGAAAAATCTGCCTTTTTCCCGTCCGCAACGCACATATGACTGATCAAGTATGCAAAGTAAACAGGTGCTGCATTAATGCACTCTGTGACCCGCAATAATGGAGCGTGTGTGTTCTCCATCAGTGTCATATAATCACTCCTGCATTCAGATGCTATCCAGACCATTATTTATGCAAACGTAATGAGACGAAATTAATGTACTGTGTTATTGCTTTGAGCTCACGTTTAGGGTTTACATTGTCAAGATTATTAACGTTATGCATTGTCTTTGTACTATTAATATTTCAAATCATTATTAACATTTAAGCAGTAAATGTTGGCCCGTACCTCATTGCGTATTGCTTTCCGAGACAGTCATAAGTGAGTCCTCAAATCATGTTGAAAGTGTAAGTGAACATCAGGCTGTCCTTTTTTTCTAGCAGTTCAAAAAGAAAATAAGTGGAAAACATATTTAAAGACAAAAAAGTACAAAAAATTATAACAATAATTAAAAAATATATAAATCACGTTTGTCAGCGACGCAGTAGTTAGTGCTGTCACCTCACAGCAAGAAGGTTGCTGGTTCGAGCCTCAGCTGGGTCAGTTGGCGTTTCTGTGTGGAGTTTGCATGCTCTCCCTGCATTCGCGTGGGTTTCCTCTGGGTGCCCCGGTTTCCCCCACAGTCCAAAGACATGCGGTACAGGTAAATTGGGTAAGCTAAATTGTCCATAGTGTATGAGTGTGTGTGGATGTTTCCCAGAGATAGGTTGCGGCTGGAAGGGCATACGCTGCGTAAAATCGTGCTGGATAAGTTGGCAGTTAATTCCGCTATGGTGACCCCGGATTAATAAAGGGACTAAGCCGAAAAGAAAATGAATGAATGAATGAATGACGTTTGTCGCTAGAGCACCTTTTGAGGTTGGAGGAATGAGGTTTACCTGCATAGCACTTGACTAGCTGGCCTCTGTTACACTCAAAACCCTAAACCTCACTCCCCTCCTGGACGAGCCCCCACGTCCAAGTGACTGCAAGACAGGGACATAACATTAAGGGGTGTAACTTGTAGTAAGGTAGAGGTATAAATTGTTGTTATCGAGATCCCATTGAACCATGCGATATGTCACAAGACGTTGTAGAGACACTTACCAGAGAATATTTTTACTAAGTGAAGTTTATTTATAAACTAATTTCAAGAGGATCACGTGATTATAATTGAACACGGCTGGTTCAGCATTAACTATGTATGATCCACCAATCAGAAGATTCCTAACCCACTATAAAGAGCCAGGGTTTCTCACTAAAGCCATCTTCGATTTGAAGAATCTCCCCCCTTTCACCCCTACTCCTCCACCTTTCCCTTCAAAGGGCGGCACGGTGGCCCAGTGATTCTAGTCCTTTAACAGGCTGACTGTCGTTTCTGTGGGAAGTTAGCATGTTCTTCCCGTGCTCATGTGGGTGCTTCGCTGAAGGCGAATCAGTGAGACTGACGCGACCGCTGGTGTAAATCATACATGTTAATAATGTGCCTAACACAGGTGAGTGGCTTTGACAAACCACCTGTAGAAAACTCTTTTAACCAACACTTACACCAGACACTATCACTCAACATCTCAAAAAAAAAAGAAACATTTATGAAATGAGCTTCACACAGGTGAGTGGACTTGATAAACCACCTGTATAAACACTCTCTAAAAAAAATCCCGCCTCAAAACTTTAGCATTAATTCTCTGAGCACAAATAGGTTCTTTGTAATATTAAGCAATTCTTGTATGTATTAATTGCTGAATGACTAAATGTAATAATTATTAATAAAAAACATTATACATTTGTTTTCCCACTTCAACTTTCAAGTGCTCAACAGATGAGTCTCAGCATGTGCATGCTGGACGTACTGTACGTGTGACTGGTGCAAACGAGTCGAGTCATGCTTGGGCTCTTATTTACCTCTGGGTTGCCCTTGAGCCGTGAGTGTGTGACCACCAAAATCATCTCTCAGTGGTGTCAACAGCAATCCTCTCCTGCTCACTTAACGCCTCTTGCTCCTCCAATGTTCTTCTCCTTCGCGCCTCCTCCCCTCTTTCAGCACTTATTTTCACCCTTTTTGCGTTCATGGCTCCCCAGATTTCCTTCCCGACAGCTCGCAACATCCCTCTCTCTCTTTCTCTCCCTCTCTCTCCCTTTTTCTCCGCCACCTCTCCTCTCACACACACACACATCTCTCTGCCTTTCTTCCCATCACACCGCAAGCTTCATCGCCTCTTATTGTCTGTGTCTATCTGTCACACACACACACACACACACACACACACACACACACACACACACAC
>CAIGQZ010013813.1:1689737-1711241 GCA_903798205.1 Danio tinwini
AATTATTGTTGCACGCTTTTCACATCATTTGCAATATTCACATTTGTGGACAATCAATCAATACAGTATGTGCATGAATGTTCTTAATCTTGGTTATATTTTAATGCATGGTCTCTCTTGAAGTGCACAGGGGTCAAAGTAGTGCACTGCTTCCAACATTCACATTTACAGTTAATCAGTGGAGGTTTATCATGCAGATTCTTCAATTTAGCACATGATGCATGTTTTTATGCATGATTTTGTGTGAAGTGCATGAGATATAAATGCAATCAGTACAGAATCTTTATCGGTCGTCTTCAAGTCTTGATTTTTTTTTTTTTTTGCATGCTTTTGTGCTAGATTTTGTCTGAAATGTACTGAGGGGATAAATAGTGCATCATTCCCAATATTCACGTTTGTGTACAATCAATACACAAATATTTGCATGAATATTCTTATAATCTTCATTATGTTTTAATGTATGGTCTCTCTTAAAAGTGCACAGGGGTCACAGAAGTGCACTGCTTCCAACGTTCACATTTACAGTAGATCAGTGCAGGTTTATCATGCAGACTCTTCAATTCTCAATTAAGCACATGATCCATGTTTTTATGCATTCTTAAATGCATGAGGTGAGATTGTTTCCATTTGTCATATTTGCAATCAATCAGTGCAGAATTTGTATTTGTATTCTTCAAATCTTGGTTTCTTAGTTGCATGCTTTCATGCATTATTTTGTCTGAAGTGCACAGAGATGAAAGTAGCTCATCATTCCCAATATTCACATTTGTGGTGATTCGACAAACATTTGCATGAATGTTCTTAAGATCTTGATTCGGTTTTATTGCATGGTTTTCTCTGAAGTGCACTGGGGTCAAACATGTGCATCTGTTCCAATATTACTTTTTTTGCTGAATAACTAATTTACTGAATCTTAAGTTAGCATGGCGCATGTATTATGCATGATTTTGTGTGAAGTGCATGGGCTGAGATTGTTTTCATTAGTCATATTAACAATCGCACAATATTCACGTTTGTGGTCAATCAATATACAAATATTTGCATGAATATAAAATTGTTTTTTATTTGTCATATTTGCTATCAATCAGTACATATTTTGTTTGCATTTGTATTCTTCAAAGCTTGATTTCTTGATGCCCTTAAGACAAAATCTAGCATAAAAACATGCAACTGAGGTGAAAGTAGCACATCATTCCCAATAGTCACATTTGTGGACAATCAGTACAGTATTTGCATTAATGTTCATATGATCTTGATCGTGTTTTAATGCATGGTTTTATCTGAAGTGCATTGCTTCCAACAGTCACATTCACAGTTGATCAGTACAGGTCTATCATGCACATTTTTGAATTCGCAATTTAGCACATGATCCATGCATTATGCATTCTCAATTGCATGGGTTGAGATTGTTCCTATTGGTCATATTTGCAATTAATCAGTACATATTTTGGATTCATATTCTACAAATCTTGGTTTCTTAGTGGCATGCTTTCTAAGTGCACCGAGGTAAATATAGCGCATCAAATTCACATTTGTGGACAGTCAATACAGTATTTGGATGAATATTCTTAACAAATCTTGATTGTGTTTTAATGCATATTAATAAATATTAACATTTATAGTCTAATTTCTAATTCATGAAATCTCAAATTATGCATGTTTTTATGCATGATGTTTGTCTGAAATGTGTGAGGTGAGAGTAGCAACCTCAACATTCCTATTTGCAATCAATCAGAGCAGAATTTGCATGCATATTCCTAAAAGACTGATCATCTCTTGCAGAATACATGCTTTCATGAAAAATTGTCTGAGAGGTGAATGTAGTGCTATTATTTTGATTATTTATGTATTAAAGGCGACCTATTATGAAAAATCCCTTTTATAAATAGTTTAAACACAGTTGTGTGGCAACAGTGTGTGAATATAACCAGCTTCTAATGATAAAAACGAATGAATTCTATGTTTTATTATCACACTTGATAAAAACAGTCTGCAGAAACAATTTGATTGACATTTCTCCTTTGTACGTGTCATCAGAGGGCAAAGCTCCACCCATCAGTGATGATCTCTCTCTCATTAGCATAGACAGCCCTAAGTGAGAACCAGCTGTCCACTATTCAAGATTTCACCCTGTGACTGTCAGTTCATGCACATCATTTAGTACGCCATGCATGTTTTAGTCTGAAGTGTGCAGAGGTCAAAGCAGTGCACTATCCCCAATATTTACATCAGAACAGTGTTTCCATTCATTTTCTTAAAATCTTGATCATCTAGAGCAGGATGCATGTTTTAATACATGACTTTTGTCTGAAGTGCATAAAGGTCAGGAGTATATTACCATGATTAATAACACTTGTTATCAATCAGTACAGATTTTCCATGCATAATTAAAATCTCAATTACTAAAGTACATGATGCATGTTTTCCTGTTTGATATGAGTGCATCATCTACATTATTTACATTTGTGACCAATCAGAACAGTGTTTACATTCATAAACCTTGATCATCTAGTGTGGAATGCATGTTTTAATGCATGATTTTTGTCTTAAGTGCATAAAAGGTCATAGCAGGACATTACCATGATTAATAACATTTACTGCCAATCAGTACAGATTTTCATGCATATTTAAAATCTCAATTACTAAGTACATGATGCATGTTTTCATGCACGATTTTGTCTGCAGTGTACAGGGGTGAAGAGTTAATCAACAATATTGACATTTATGGCAAATCAGTTAATGTACATTCAGTACTTCATGCATGTTTTAAAGGTCAGCTATTATGCCACTTTTTACATGATTTAAAATAAGACACTAATAAGTGTGTATGACGTTTCAGCTTAAAATAGCACACAAATAATGTTTTATATCTTTTTGAAGCCGCCTCTTTTAGGCTTTGATCCTAATTGTGCCATTTTGGTGACTGTCACTTTAAATTCAAATGAAATTGTGCTCTTTCTAAAAAAGGGCGGAGCTACAACACATATTTATTTTTATTTTTTTGCAATTAAACACGTAATAATTTTACACTGAAAATAAAATGACAGAACAATAAATAAATAAAATAAATAAATAATAAAATCTAAAAACAAATAAAACTAAGAATAAAAAAAAAAGTAATTTGTCTAATGTAAATCTAAGCTACATATTAGCTAAGTATTTCTCTTTTAAAGAGATCAAATGTAGCCAAATGCTGCTAAACCTCTGTCAGCAGGGCACTTTTGATCAACTGTATTACAAAATTGTTTGGTATTTTTATTTTGCTTTGTTTTTTTTCTCTTTGTAGTGCGTGTAACTCCCAACATGCAAGCCGCGCTCTCCAATGACATTGAAAATAACGAACTTGCGCGGCAAAATTGTGATATGTAAACGGCCGTTAGTTAAAAGCCTCAGCCATAGTTTATCCAGTGTGTGTGCGTATTAGCCTCGGTGTACAAGCTCGGAACTTTAAACTTGCGCAAAGTTAGCATAAATTTGTTTAGTTGTAGCAGTTTTGTTCCATGCAGAAACATGATGTTGAGAAGCAATTAAGATTAATTAACCATGATGAATTAAAGGGTAGTAATAGTGAAATCGGTTAATTGTTGCATCCCTAATCTGCAGCAGATGAAAACTCTAATGGTGGACGACTGCTTCTCACTCAGAACAGTTAATGCTAATAAGGGAGAGATAATCACTAATGGGCGAGGCTTTCCCTCTCTGATGAGGGAGAAATGTCAATTTAAGTGTTTCTGCGAACTGTTTTTATCAAATGTAATTACAAAATTTTTACTACTTTTTTAAAACTTTTATTAAAGAGCACATGTTTTATCCTTTTATTAAGATTTAGTGCATCCGGAAAGTATTTATAGTGCTTTACTTTTTCCACATTTTTTATGTAAAGCCTTATTCCAAAATGGATTTAATTGATTTATTTCCTAAAAATTGTACACACAATACCCCATAATGACAATGTGATTTTTTTTTTTTTTAAATTGTTGCAAATTTATTTAAAATAAAAAACCTGAAAAATCACATGTACATCAGTATTCACATCCTTTGCACAATAGTTTGTTGATGCACCTTTGGCAGAAATTACAGCCTCAAGTCTTTCTGAATATGCATTACCAGAGACATGTTAATACGTGGCTGTCAATCAAATCGGTGGGCGGGGAAACTGCACTCCTATATTAATTTGCGGTCGGCCTCAAAATTAGAGAGATTTGGATATTTTAACGTCAGGAACTTTAACAAAAAAAAAAAAAAAGAGACCTACTGTGTTTCTATCACTCCAATATGACAGTGGACACACTATACCTACACACAGTTCTGTCCAAACAGCTTACAAAGATGACTTTCATTATAGGTGCCCTTCAATACATTTTTACCATTATAGGCTGGCTATATTAGCACACTGTTGCCACACAACTGTGTTTAAACCTCTCATTAAAATGCTTTTGCATAATAACTCCCCTTTAATGCATGATTATTTCTGAATGCGCATCATTTGTGCACAATCACTACCAGTTTGATGCAGATTCCCAATTATTGTGTGTATTTATGCAATATGTAAGGATGAGGAACACACCGTACTGCAAAATTCACATCTGTAGCCAACAAATACAGGCTTTTAAATGTTTTAAAAATCATGATTTTGTAACATCTTAAAAAAAAAAGGTCCATAACCTTGTGAAACGCAACCGTAATGGCTTCAGAACTGCGGGAAAAAAATGCGTTCTTTAAAGGTCATTGGTGACAGGACAGACTTCAGCGTCGTGCATCATTTCCACAGGCTGCTAATCAGCTATCAGCAAGAAATAGCGGTGATTCCACAGATGGTGAAATTAGATCCGGCTGTAACTGGAGTGACCTGTAGAGCGAGACGGATGATGCATCAGACGTCTTGAGTTGTCGTGGTATTAACTGGCCTTTGGCCGTTTAATATTCAACCTGTGGTCGCCAAAAAAAAAATTACATTTCGTTCCTCCACAATTGGAGGTTGATTGCCCCTTTATGACTAATGCTGTAATTTGCAAGTTGTCCTGAGCATTTTACATCCGAGCTCTTCTCTCAGGTCGGACGGCGTGTGGCACAGTTTCAGCAGAATGATTCGTTGCCAGATTGAGATAAATCGCCATGCCCTTGAGGCGCAGCACTCAGCCTGAGCTGCTTCACACAAATATTTTCATTTGCTTTCAGCAGGCAGTCAGTCCTCCTTGTTGTTTGATTGCTAAATAGCAGCTTGAATTTTGACTCTGACACTGGTTGGTGGGACAAATACTGGGGTAATGAGACTAGATTTTCTTTTAGACGAGTCTTTATTCAACACGGTGTGAAAGTCATCACACCTGGCATGCTTTGGGTAAATGGAGGTGATGGAACAAGCAGAGATTGAGAGCAAAGGGTGAAGAAAAGAAGGCATTGTAGACGAAGTGAGAAAAGCAGCGAGAATGGAGGGAAAGAATAGAAGGGGAAGAAAAAGGGTTGTGTGATCGAGGAAGAATGTGAGGGGGAAGATTGGATTTACTGTTGCTACAAATATCAGTTTTAATGCTGAATATATTAGAATTTTTTTATAATTGCTTATAAGTCCTGTACATTTTCATTAAAGATATAGTTGTTTACTAAATTTACTCAAGTGATTTCAAACCTTTATGAGTTTCATCTGTCGAACACTGAAGATGATATTTTGAAAAATGCTGAAAACCGGTAACCATTCACTTCCATAGTATTTATTGGAAGTCAACAGTTACTGGTTTTCAGCATTTTTTGAAATATCTTCTTCTGTGTTCAACAGATGAAACTCAAAGGCAAAGAGCTTAGAATGACCAAGAGGCAACACTCAATAGAACGTTCCATTGCAACAGCAGCGCTCAGCAACAGCCCCGTGATTCCGCCATTTTGGAGTGAAAGCAATCGGCTGTCCATTGGATCTTATTGCTGTAGCGATGGCAAGCAGCTGCTTTATTTTTTATTTATTTATTTAAAAAGCGTATTAAAGCTGAGATACAACCTAAAAAGACGACAATACAACACTTACTATCACAATCATCAGCACTTTTAATAGTTTATTTTACAGACTTATAATATGCTGGAGTTCTATTGGAATTTTCATTCCAAAATGGCCGCCGCGCCATCTAGTGGCTGTTTCCCAAATCGCACTAGTGTCGCCTCTTGGTCATTCTAAGCTCTTTGTCAAAGGTTTAAAATCCCTTGAGAGAGAGACTACATGGTGAGTACATTTTCTTTTAGTGGTGAACTATACCTTTAAAATGTTACATTTACAGGGCTAATAGCAAAAAAAATGTTCACCAAAACCTACATCTTCTGTCATTGTTTACTCACTCTTTAATTGTTACAAACATAAAACGTGCTAAAAAGGAAGTGAATTATAACAGCGCAAACTTTTCTGTAATCGTAGTAGTGCTGTGCATCATTTTAACCCTTTAAGGGGACACGGCATAGCTTTCAGTTAAGATGAACACAGTTTCCATAATTAGATAATGCTTTATAATACTTTAAAATTGATAGATGATGAAATTTATGGCCGTTTCAGTTTACTTCAGGGTGCATTATTGCCGCACGGTAGGTCTATGGAAGACATTCATAAATATTCAGAGCAAATCTAATAAATGTTGGAGACATACTTGTTACATAAACACACTCAAATAAACACTACTGAAGTGCGATTTACACAAGAAAACCTGCAAAAGCACACAATTGAAAAGCACACAAGAAAACCTGCACTTAAGCAGCGAATATTTGAGGGCGTGCAAGAAGTTGTGCACAAACAAAGGAAATCGTCGCACAAGCAAAGAGATTCGCATGCTGGTATTACATAAATGCAAACTCGGCTGGTATTACTGCGCTCATGACATTTGTCACTGAAACAACGCCACAGGTAGTTGGTAGATCTGTGTAAAAGGCCCAACAGAGTCTGCTGCCACAGCTGGAAAAAAATCCTAGAGGAAACACTGTAGACTTTCTAGAAACATCTTTGCAGGTGTGTTGAGGAAAGTTGGAGCTAAAATCTGCAGGACACTGGACCTCCAGGACCGAGTTTGAACATGCCTGTTGTACATTAAAGGTATAATACACTAAAAAATGAAAATTTACTCACTATTTACTCTCTCTCAAGTGATTTTAAACCTTTGAGTTTTTTCTGCTTAACACTGAAGATATTTCGAAAAATTATGAAAACCGGAAACTACTGACTTCTAATATAGAAAAAATAAATACGAAAGTCAATGGTCACCTATTTTCATCATTTTTTTTATTTCTTCTTCTGTGTTTAACTGAAGAAAGAAAGTCAGACATGTTTGGAACAAGTAAAGGGCGAGTAAATGCAAATAATTTCCATTTGGTGAACTGTGCCTTTAAAAAAACGAAAAAAACAAAACACTTTTAATCTAAACTAAACCACACTTGCTATAAGCACTAGGGTTGGACAATGTCGACCAATTTGGCATCGTACGATGTCTAATGTAAAGCATTGCAACGGACGTTGTCGTAGGCGACGGTGAATTAATTATTTAATTGCCGACTCAGCATCGTGATGTCAATCGGCCATTGGCGATGGATGGCATAGTGTATCGACCCAACCCTAATAAGCACTGTACATTTTTCATTAGAGAAATAGTTTACCCAAAGTTTACATTTTTCTCTCTCTCAAGTGATTTCAAACCTTTGAGTTTCTTCTGTTGAAAACCTAAGATGATATTGTGAAAACTGCTGAAAACCAGTAACCATTGACTTCTATAGTAGCAAAAACAAATGCCATGAAAGACAATGTCTACCGAATTACTGTAACAAATAAAGGACAGAATTTTAAAGAGCCCCTATTTAAAAGAAGCACCTTCCATGTAGTGTGTAACAGTTCTAAGTGAAGTGAAATATCCAGCTAAGGCTTAAATCTGAAAGTGGACAGTGTTTAAAAATATTGATTTATTTATAAAAGAGTCGACTCCTAGTACTTTAAATGAATCATTTTGATAACGAGTCTTTAGCCGTTTCGTCGTGACGTCGATACGAAACTTCGCCCAGTTGTTGCGCTCTCAAAAACCTCAGCATTATAGCCCAGCCTTGTGCTGTTCGAGTGCTTCTGGAATCTACACACTTACAACAGAGAATTGCCAAGAATTGCTCCTTACACACACACACACAGGATTAACTTAACCATTGCTGAGGCCGTATGGTTGAGGCCGAGGCATGCCTGGAGTGCACTGCTAGTCACGTGACAAGAACTGGCCGGTCAGCTTCATCTGTTGTATGGAATATACACATTTCTACTCCAAAGAGAAAAAAAAAACTATAAAAAATACCAAATAATTTTGTAATATTATATAAATAAAAGTTTAGAAGATTTGACTACATTTGTTCTCTTTAAAATGGAAATGCTTAGCTAAGTAGCTTAGACTTGCATTAGGCAAATACTATTTTTTTTATTTACATTTTTTTTATTGTTCTGCGTTTTTTTTTTCAGTGTAAAATTATTACTTCTGTTTAAAAGCCAATAAATAATTCTACACTGCAAAAAATGCTTTTTACTCAGAATTTTTGTCTTGTTTCTAGACTAAATATCTAACAATTCTTAAAATGCAGAAGCCTTAAGGCCCACCGGGACGCTTTTTGCTTGCACTTTCCTTCGATGTTTAACGTCTCGTGACTAAATAAAGGGCGTCAATGTGGTCGTGCACACCAACGCCCAAAACGTTTTTTTAAAAGAAATGCCTCATGCTCTGTTTTTTTGTTTCTCCACCTTTAAACCTTCTCCACCAATCAGATTGCCACTTTTGTTCACATGCACGGAGCTGCTGAAGTTACAGTAAACAGCACCTAGAGGCGCTTAAGCGCAACACTGTCAATGTGAGCGCACATTGAAGAAGATGCCCAGAGGCGATATGAACATGGAGTGGCTTATTGCACTGATGAACAATAATCATTTCTTCATCGCTAGAGCTGGAGCTGCTACTTGAACCATCCATGCTTGTTCGAATTGCCAGTAACTTTAACAACACGCATGTCAACTTTGACTTCTTCTGTGTCAAGCGGGTGTCAGAAGCTTAAAGTTGTGTAGCACCATCTAACGTCAAGGAGTGATTTTGCATACTCGTCTGCTCGACGGCAGCGAAAATCTGAGTTTGAATCTGGAAAAACGTCTCGAAAAACGCTGACGATAAACGCAAACAAAAAGTGTCCCGGTGTGTACGAGCCTTTAGACATGATAATATAGCCAAAAATCATTTATTTTAAGATGTGATTATTTTGCATACCCCACTGTCATATTATTTTTTATAGTTTGAAGGAAAACTCAACTTTGGCATTTTATTTTTTTAAATCAACAATATTTTTGCTTGTCTAGAAAATGCTTCTTGATTCAAGAATGTTTAGATATTTGGACTAGAAACAGTGTAGACTCCCAGAAAACTATGAAGCTCTGTTTATGTGATTTGCATCTTTGCTCCACTGTATTTATTAATGATCGGTTTATTATATTTTATGAAGATGGGTTGCCCAACAAAATCATTTGATTTAATCTAAAAATCATACATTCTTTCCAAATACAGCCATTTGAGTCATCTGGTGCAACTATTATGTATTGCAGAAAAGTAAAATATTGTAATGTCAGTTTTTTTCCCAATATCATGCAGCCCTACAATATAGCTAGGAGAAATACACAAGCAAATAAATCAAGCTATTCGATTCAGCTGTCAACCTTTGTAGAAGCCTCAAGCAAAAACTAAATGCAACCCTAATTTAAAAAGAAAAAGGACTTGACTCTTAATATTCAACTGTGTGGCAAACTGTACACTACCTGACTAAAGTCTTCTTGTCGTGGATCCCAGTTGTAAGGGCAACAAATAATAATAACTTGACCTCTATTTGATCATTTGTAAAAGTGGCAGAAGGTAGATTTTTCAGATCATCTGTTGAACTGCATCCCAATCATCACAAATGCTGCAGAAGACCCATTGGAACCCACATGAACCCAAGATTCTCACAGAAATCAGCCAAGTTTGGTGAAGGAAAAATCATGGTTTGGGGTTACATTCAGTATGGGGGCTTGCGAGAGATCTGCAGAGTGGATGGCAACATCAGCAGCCTGGGGTAAAGACATTTGTGCTGCTCATTACATTACAAACCACAGGAGAGGGCAAATTCTTTAGCAGGATAGGGCTCCTTCTCATACTTCAGCCTCCACATCAAAGTTCCTGAAAGCAAAAATGGTCAAGGATTGGCCAGCCCAGTCACCAGACATGAACATTATTGAGCATGTCTGGGGTAAGATGAAGGTGGAGGCATTGAAGATGAATCCAAAGAATCTTGATGAACTTGCAGGAACGCTTTCCTTGCCATTCCAGATGAGCTTATTAATAATTAATTACTTAATTATTAATAAGTTATTTGAGTCATTGCAGAGGTGTATGGATGCAGTCCTCCAAGCTCATGGGAGTCATACACATTATTTATTCTTTTTCCACTGCCTCATGACTTTATATTCTATACTGTACATTATTTCTGTCAAGTGACAATACTTTGGTCTAAGCAAAGTCAGACCTTACTGTCCTTATTAAATAATTCTAAATCAAGGCATGATCATATTTTATTTTAGTAAAATAAGAGTAATCTAGACGCCTTTGCCTTTCATATAAGACACTTCTGATACCAAATGATCAACTAAAAGTCGTTATTATTTTCTTGCTCCTAAAACTTGGATAGGCGACAAGACTTTTGTCAGGGAGTTATTATCCCGCAATTTGCAGTTTAATGATTTTTAAAGAGCGCTGCATCGCTGTATTGCAAACTTCACTGAAACACAAGAAAGGCCAGATACAGGAGATGTGTGTTGAGATGAGCTCATGCATTGATCGCTGGAGGTTAAGCTCATTAGGGTCACTAATTGGAGAAGGTCGGTCTTATTTCACTGCGTCCTCGCACTGAAGCCTTCACTTTGAAGGACTGTTTGATTTATTTATGTGTTGTGCTGATTTCTACTGTAGATGAAGGGTTTTCATCCAGAAAGCGACTCTAATATTGCGTCTGCCGGAAGGTCACAGATCCAAGATAACGATCGTCTCGCTGACTCCACATTGCACTGGTGGTGTTGTTCGCCGCTTAAGAGGTGGAGTCAATGATTTTCAATTTGGGTAAATGATCTGGGGCTCTTTGAGAGCTCGCCGCCTCGCTGAGAAAAGTGCTTGTGAGCGTTTCTACATTTGCGTCAGGATGATCTGACAGAATCTTTGGAGAGAGAGTTTCTGAGCCCAGAGAGCAAAAAAATAAATATGTTGCAAACTTCATCTAATAATACTTGAGTTTTGCTGAAACTAATTCTGAAATTGAACACTGGAACTGCAAAAATTTTATAACTACGTATTAGCACAGCGCACATTCTGACTGTTTTCATATACTGCAAGACGTCATACTGTGGCAACATATGAAGTTATGTTTGTTAGTAGGAAGTTGTTAGGCAACAGAGCGTATTCAAATTCATGGGGAAAAAAGTATCAGAAACAGAAATGCATGCAGTCATTTAGGTCGAAGTAGACATTAAAGGTAGAAATACTCTTACCTCTTTTGCAATTTTAATAGAAAATTTTTAGAAATAAATTCACATATTTAGGTCCCTATTGCACATTGTTGAATAAAAGTTGCACTGCAACTACATGCCAATTACTTCTCGTTTAAGTATTAGTAAACTGTCTGCTTAATATCTGCTGATATGCTCCCTTAACAGACATTTAACTGATAAGAAACTTTGCAAGCACATGTCAACTTACACTAACCCCAAACTAACAGCCTACTTATAATCTACTGAGAATTAGTTGGCATGATGTAACTCAAATTCAACAAAATGTGTTAAAGGGACTATCAAAATAAAATGATATGGAAACATGTTTTTAAAAAAATGGTAAGAAATGAATAACAGTGCAATTTAGACACATTGCAAATGATGGAATTCAACATGTCTCAATGAAGAAAAAGTTTGGAGCGTAGACTTTATTTGATGCATAAGTTAAAATGCACACCTTAATACATTACTTCTTCACTAAAAAGAAATAGGCATATAACCTACTGTCTATTGCAATAAGTAGGCCTATATTAGAAAAAGTTAAAGTAAAAAATTAATTTCATTGATTTTCCAGCCAGGTTTTAGTGAACTTCCATGATTATCAAAAACAGAACTTTTTAGTTCTTGTATGTAAAAAGGCCTAAATACATGCAAAGCCATCAAAATATTCGCTCATCTGCAACTCTTGATAGCAGCTCTATGATCACAGCAGCTCGATGAAAGAGTGGGGATTTTCTCTAATGCACTATTCATTTAACCGAACAAATATAATACTTAGAACATCACTGTGCCTCTCGCAATCTGTAATTTACTTTCGTCAGCATGATTCCAGGTTATTTGATCTAATTCGCAGGAGTGACAACGCCACTAGGAAGAGGCCTATTCAGGAGAATCACGGAGCTTCCGGGAGAGGCTATACGGTTGGATGAGACACTAGATAGTGGCGATCGATCCGCTTGCGTCACAGCAGTATAAAACACTGGACATACAATGGTTGCATTGCAACAAAGAGATCATCACTCGCACAAGTCACGCTAATAGACGGTCTAAACGGTATATTTTAGCTGCTGTGAAGTGAGCACAGTGATCATAAAATGTGATCATCTCCGACTGATCGATCGAAGCATCTCTAGTTGAATCAAATGAAATTTTCTAGTAATCTCAACTTATATTAGTCAAACTGACTTGAAATATTAAGTTAACCATAACATAACAAAAAAAGTGAAACCTGATTAACTTATGATGTAACAAAAACATTTGTGGTTGTGATTTTGACTCCAAACTGTAAAAAAAAAAAAAAAATAAATAAATAAATAAACAAAAAGACAATTTAAACGATAACAATCTGCAGCTCAATGATGGATATTTTCTCTTTTTCTGACCATTCTCTGTAAACCCTAGAGATGGTTGTGCGTAAAAAAAAAAAAAAAAAAAAAAACAGTAGATCAGCAGTTTCTGAAATAATTAGACCAGCCCGTCTGGCACCAACAACCATGACACATTTAAAGTCACTTAAAGAGCCCCATTATGCATTATTAAAGGTCTTATTTAGGTTTTGGGTCAGAAAACACTTTCATTGTCTTATAATATGCGTTTTTTTTTACCTAATTATCCCAACGACTCCCATATGATTCGTTCAGCGATTAATTTGTTCCCAAACCCCTCCTTAGCACGATGCTAATCTGCGCTGATTGGTCCCGTGACCCAGTCTGTTGTGATTGGTCGACTGCGTTCAGCATGAGACAGAGAGAAATGCCCACTACGGCTTAATCAACATTGCTGAAGTAGTCAGAGTGCAGAGAGTATGTGTGAGCCCAGCGCAGGAGTGCATTAAAGCAATGCAGTTAAACACCAGCATATTGCTCCATTCTTAACCATAAGTAAAAACAGTGACACACATTCAGTATTAATCCACACAGCGGCAAAAGCTAAACTACTTTGAAATGTGACCGACTTGTAGGAACAGCTGACAATGGCCATAGCAACAACAAATGGCAGTGGATCGCAAACTCACAGATACCAGATACAGTACAAATAACAAAACACAATTAAATACATAATTTGCAAGCTAGAGAAAACAAGGAGGCAGCCATTTTAATCACACTTAAGTTACTTACACTTGTGAAATGGAGGAAAAAACTGGTTCATGAACTGTGTACTGTAAAGTTCCTGTCAAGCTCTGACAAAGTCCCATACATCAATGGTCTTTTCTGATCCTTCCTTTAACAAACGGCTGATGAATCCCCTGTTGTAAGCGTGTAGATTGCTAAAGCACTTGTCAGAAAAATGGCGGGAAAACAGCACAGTCTGAGCTATAATGCTGAGCTCATCCTTGGGTAAGGAGGGGAAAATAAATAAATAAAAATCTAACTGACTTTCCCCTCACATTTCAGGGCACACAGTCTTCACGACATGATTCAACCGCCATTTGCTATAGTGTTTGTCTTGTTTTTCCTCTCTACAGTGTTTGTGGACAGGCTGGGGGTTTCAATTTTCCTGGGTCTGCAAATGAGCGGGGCTTGAGTTCAAACATCACGCGAACTTGGCTAAAAACTCGTTACAGTGATGATTCATTCAAACTACCATGATTCGACTCTTTTATAGATGAATCAATAATTTTAAACACGGTGCACTTTCAGATTTAAGACATAGCTGGATATTTACCTTCACTTAGAGCTGTTACACACTACATGGGAGGTAATTTTCAAAAACCCATAATAGGGGCTTTCTTTCCCATTCTGATGCTCGGTTTGAACTGCAGAAGTTTGTCTTAACCATGTCTGCATGCCTAAATGCATTGAGTTGCTGCCATGTGATTGGCTGATTAGAAATTTGTGTTAACAAGCTATTTGACAGGTGTACCCTCTAAAGTGGCCATTGAGCGTAAACAAAGAATGTCAATTTGTGACCTTGCCAGTGATCAAATGCTTGTTTTGCGGTAGTTTTCTTTCTTAAAAGCAGGCAGTAATTTATTTCAGGGCTGTCAATTTTAATGTCTCAATTAATCTGATGATTTTTGTTTTTAATCACAGCTCTGCCAGTGAGAGAAGTTGAGCTCAAGTGCATTGAATAAGGAAATAGAAAAAAAAGTATTGAAAGGGGATGAGCATGTAGATACTAGAGAGCATTTGATTGGTCAAGAGATTTGATGAGATACTAAAGTATGAGGTGACATTGATCAAAAAAAAATAAAATAAATAAATGTTTACCCATTTAGGTGAAAGTGACAAACTGCAAGCTTTGCATGTTTATATCTTCTTAATGTAAAATGTCACCATTTTGGAGCACACTAGCTTATCGATATCCTTAAGACATACTGATTCTAACTTCTAAAATAGGGATGCTCCAATCCCGATAATTGGATCGGATATCTATTTGATACTGCATATTTTTGTTGGATCAGGTATCGGGCAGCTGGCACAGATTCAAATTCGATCTTGAGCGTGCGCTATATTCTGTGTAATTTAAAAGACAACAAAAGCCATGAAGGTAGCCTATTATAAGGCACTAGAAAGTTGTCATGTAGGCCAACTGTATCCTAGATGTTCTGAAGTCATTCAATAGTTTAATGTGAAGCACAGATGAATATTCAAGTGGTTAAATTCATGCTCAGTTCAGCGCTTCCCTCCGCTGCGCCTGTCAATCATTCTCCATTCATTTACAATTCAAGCTGCTGGTCGCATTCATGACAGCACGGAAAACTTTTGATTAGAGAGAAAACTTTAAATTAGAGAGGGTCAATAATATATTGGACAGATCCTCAACACACTGGTTTCTTCCTTTTGTGTTGCTGTTTTGGAAGTGTCTGACTCTGCAGATATCGGAGTGTCTCGTTGATGCATTAATAGCGTCATTCACACGTCGGCTGCGCAGATGTGACATGCGCCGCTTTATAAAATTCTCACAATAAGTTTCTGTTCTCTAATCCTTCCGACTGAGTTTATTCTTCTGAGAGGAATACTTTGAGGGGTGCGAATAGTTTGTAAAGCTCGGCTCATTGTGGTCAAAGTAGTTGATTAAATTAAAAAAAGTGAAACCGACAAGCGAAATATGGATTATAATCAACAGAAAATTATTTAGCCTAATATAGGCTACTCTGAAACGGTCAATATATCACTGTCATTTTATTAATGTTAAAATTTTATTTAACAGACCAGTTTGTCATGCGCTGAAGCTTATACAGACCTTGTTTTGAAGTTCACCTCAATTTCTCGTTTATTTTGTAGATAACTGATCAAACAAAAACATGCATTTAAGTAGCCATCAAATTATACTAAACAAAATTAGTTTAGATAATGATAATGTTAGACAAAAAAAAAACAATAAATACATTTCAGACAAGCTGTCAGTTTCTCCATCTCACTTTTTTTATGCACGAGAATGTTTATTAAGTAAAACTGGCCTCAGACGGTTTAGTTTAGTCTGCGTCAAACCTATAGGAAAATATCAGGCTTTGCTAAATGGCAGGTTATTTTACCAATAATTAGGGTCAATAGTGGCAGCCTATTGCAGATTTCAAAGAAAAATCTTATTAAAAAAGGAAACGCTGGACCACAACAGATCATATCAATGTCATAACGAATGCTCAATTAATGTAGCCTCGATTGTGCTGTCTTATGTATAGTAGGACTATAGGTCTGGTATTTTTACTAAGGAACATATATTATTTGGGTTTCACCAGAACTATAGAAACTGCATTGAGTTAAAAAAAAAAAAAATAATAAAAGGCTCGGGATCGGATCGATACTCAGAATTTCGGTATCGAAATTGAATCGGTTGCAAAAAAATGGTATCGGGTGCATCCCTAATCTAAAACATGTTATTTTAATTTCACAGGACATTTAGAAGCTGGATGTATGTGCACTACTTCAATAGCATACAGAATGCACTGTATATTGTAAGCAGAGCACTAGATTTTCAATTCAGACAGAAACAACTGTGGATTCAAGGCAAACTCAGCCATTACAATATGTTGCTGCTGTTTTGGGCCCTGGAGACCAGCACAAAAGGCAGGAGTCAGGTGGAATCAATATGCTTACGATGTTGACCACGGCTAAATGGAAATGTCAGGAAATGTGCAACCTCCAGGCTGCAGTGGATTCCTTTTGTTTGTCTAAATAAAGTCCATTCTCAGCGGGGCATCTGAAGAGATTAATCCAGCGCAGGAGACAAAAGCAGAATGGACAGTGGAGGATGAAGGAGGAGAATAAAGAGGATTATCAAAGTAAAACAAGGAGTTGAGAGCAGGATTTGGCGAATCTGGATTTTCTTTTCTTTTTTTTTTTTGACTGCTGTCCTTGTGACGCTCTGACACACAAGAGCAAACACAGAAACAAGTCTGCAGGACTTAAATACTGATGCACAGAGACTAGATCGATAGTAGGTACAACCGAAAAAAATTACCGATCATTTCTTACAGTATAACATTTCCCTAGAAAAATGCTATTAGCTATGGTCTTTAAATCATTTATTTAATGAAATTAAAATAAACAAGTTAAAGATATTTTTCAGCTCTAACCAATTCTAATTCAGAGTCAAAAATTGGTTTGAAAACACTATGAACGAGTAAAAAACCTCTGCAGATATTCTGACTCTGATAGGCTGTTATTTTCCTGCCATTACTGTTTATTTTCAGCTTTGGGTTCACCTTTGAGTCGCTCCAGCCAATAGGGGAACAGCAGCTACTGGGGAGGCGAGGTTTAAGATATTAAGGCCTCATTTGATTGGTCTAATTTTGGGAATTTTAGCAGGCAGCTAGCTCTCTGCAACTCCCACATGGTCGCCCACTGAAGCCGAGCAGGGCTCCGCTTGGTCAGTATCTGGATTGGAGACCACATGGGAAAGCTAGGTTGCTGTCGGAAGTGGAGTTAGTGAGGCCAGCGGGGGGAGCTCAACCTGTGGTTTATGTGGGTCTCAACGCCCCAGTATACTGATGGGGTCTTTATACTGCTCAGTGAGCGCCGTCTTTCGGATGAGACGTTAAACTGAGGTCCTGACTCTCTGTGGTCATTAAAAATCCCAGGATGTCATTCAAAAAAAAAAAAAAAAAGGGGTTTAACCCTGGCATCCTGGCCAAATCTGCCCACTGGTCTCTGTCTATCATGGCCTCTTAACCATCTCCATATCATTACCGGCTTCATCACGGTCTCCTCTCCACCAATCAGCTGGTGTGTGGTGTGCAGTCTGGTGCAATATGGCTGCCATCGTGTCATCCAGGAGGATGCTGCACACTGGTGGTGGATAAGGAGATTCCCCCCAATGTGTAAAGCACTTTGAAAGCACTATATGAATGTAAGGAATTATTATTAATTAAAACAATCAATGCATAAATAAAATGTATGCTGCATATACTACTATTACGATAACAGTATTTTTGCAATATAATGTGCAGCCTAGTAAGATCCAAAAGAACAACCAGCATTTAAAGTTGAAGACTAAAACAATGCAAGACAACATCCATTATCCTAAATAATGGTAAACTTCAGAATTAAGGCCCCGGTACACTTCAAACCAAATCGAAGAGTAAACTGAAATAGACATTAGAACTAAATCTAGAACTAAATTAGAACTAAATAATTGATGAAAAAATGTAATCTATCAAGGAGCAAAGTAATAATTAGCGTCATAACATCGCAAGTATGTTTTTCATTTATTGTGAGAAGCGAACACTTAAAAAAAATAAAATAAAATCTTAAACCTGACTCTGTAAATAAATTATTACTTCTCAAAAAATACACAAACAAAAATTACTAAATTTCATTTCAAAAGTATTTAAGTTTATTTATTATAACCCTGTTTGTGGATTTTTTTTAAATAAACTTGCGAAATATATTGTTAATATGAATTACAGAATTAGAAAAACACAGAAACAGATTTTTACTCATAAAACCCATCCCTATATGCAACATTCATATTGAATTTTGTTAAATTGTGTATATACACACACATTAAAACAGAAGTGTAATAAAAACAATGCAATGTCGTATTAGTATTTTTTTTGTTTTGATTCATTCAAATCAAAAAGATTTCTGTTCTGTACAGTACAGTGATGTGCTGTGCTAAAGTCTTGAATGCCACTATTAGTGTTGTTTAACAATGATATAAAATAAAACCACCAATATTACTAATCTCTCGGTTCTGCATCATTTTTCAAGAGAAAAACAACGAAACAAAGTCATGAAATGCCTCCAAAGTCAGATCAGTTAAACAAATAAAACAAAAAATAATAAAATAAAGATCTAAATGTAAAAGATGAACTGGGAAAGTGCTGAAAGCCTTATATACTTCAGAAAAGACTCTCCAAAAAACTTCAACAGATTTATTGACTTTATCTAGCATCTAGTAAAATAGCAGGAATAAACGCACAAAATACTGAATGTCAGCTACAAAATTAGATGTACAAAAGTAAAAAAAAAAAAGTCAAATTCAGTTTCACAAGAAATATCTAGAAACAAGTAAACTGAAAAGCAACTCTAAGCTGTAAGAGAGTTCAGACTATTGTCAGTGAACTCAGACACAAAAATAACCTTCATTATTCTGTTAGTGATCCAGAAAAGAAACGGTGAGTTTGACACTGGAAAGCTTGTTTTGTGTAGCCTGTAGGAAAGACAAATCTAAAATGAGATCTCAATTGTTAGCTTCAGAAAGCAACAACATCAAAAGGAGACACTTGTCTTCTGCATCTGAGGATTTTCTCCAGCTAAAAAGACCCCGGAAATCTCACACAAGCTACAGAAAAGCCCTCAATTAGCTCAGATTTGCAAAAAGTAACAAAGTCTACCATCAAACGACAAAGATGTCACTAATAACACAAATATGTCTCATAATTCTATCAAACACATTCAATTTGAAGCCTTTGGCATCGCTTGTCTGAATGCAAAACTGGGTAACAGAATTTGACAATCTAATTATTAAAGACCTTAACTTTTAAAGTTATGACTGGCGTAGTTCATCGGTCAGATATCATCTATACAGCGCAACTCAAAGTCAAATAAACTAAGATAAATCTAAGCTAAGGTAATTTTGTTTATGTGAACAACATTTGACAATTTCAAATCTACTAATCTGACTATTGACTATCAGAGATTCAGCCTTTCACAAAGCCAAACGTGTACATTTTAAATTGCACACAGAAATATTAATGTGAAATAAGTTCTTATATTTAGATTTGTAAGCTCTCGAGTTGTCTACTGATTTATCTTCATAGTGGCTCTCTAGGACAGTTTAGACACACCAGAAATAAAACATAACATTAGGGATTTTAGACTCTGCCTCATTGCAACAATCAAAATTAATGTGCATAAACTAAGATCTTGCTGTGGGGTTTAACATTACTTTGGTGTGTTTAAAGTTGCCATGAAATCCCCATCTTTAAAGAATCCAATCAGTTCCCAGAAAACTAAATCATGCTCCGTCCTACATTTTTCCCTCAATTCAAGACCATTTCAATAATCATAACTTCCATTTCATAGCAAGTTTTATTCTTCCTGGATTTGAAGTTTTTTTTTTAGAAAATTAACAAACTTATCTACAGTTGAAGTCAGAATTATTAGCCCCCCTGTTTATTTTTTCCACAATTTCTGTTTAATGAGAGAAGATTAACACATTTCTAAAAAGAATAGTTTTAATAACTCATTTCAAATAACTGATTTGGCCACTTGAGTGACAGCTAGGTCTCGCTGGTCACCGTCACTTCAACTTAGCTGATTCCGGCTGATTAGCCACTTAACTCTGCATTTACATCATATTTTTGTTTTGTTTCATGTAGATTTAGTCAATTATTTTTTGGAATTATTTCCTACAGTTATCAGATAATGTGCCATGCTGTGTGCACTAATTGTGCTCACAAACCATTCACGTGGCCTCCATTTCCCAGGGTGAGTGAAATTATATACTCATATACCTACTTTATAAATGTATTTGTTTAATTAAGATCATTTATATTTTTCTTTAGACCTGTAATGCACTCCAGAATCTGACATTGTTTAGCTGTAGGCTCTAGAACAGTCATCTAAAGCATTGTCATACAGTGTTATGCCTGGATTTCATAAATAGTCTTGCATTTACAAACATAGACTATATTTGAAGTGTTTGGAAATAATTTGCGTTTTCCAATGCTTAGAGGCTCAATGTATTACAACAGTGTTTTAAATGACTAAACACTTTATTGATGTAGTACACAACCAAGCACATACGGTCAGAACACAAATGAGTCACAGGTTATGAAGTATTAAACGTTTATCCCAAAGAAAAGCCCATCTAAGCAAAATGCTAGCAGGCATCTGTAGCTCCACCTTTTTATCCTTTTTTGGTATCCCCAGTCGATGTGATGACGCTCAAACAAAACGGCGAGGCAAGTTGGTCATGCCCACTTGTAGCTTCATTTGCGCTTTTCAGAAACCTTTGGGTGACGTCATGGATACTACGTCCATATTTTTTTTACAGTCTATGGCTTAAAACAGCCCTTACATCAAGTGTTGTGTTCATATTTATAATTATTAGGCCTGTCAAAATTAGTGCGTTAATGCACGCAATTAATTTGAAATATTTAACGTGTAAAAAAATTACGCATTTAACGCAGTTGCAGTTTTTTTATTTCCTGTTGTGGCCGACGTGTGTTCAGGGCCGGCGCATCCATAGAGGCCACCTAGGCGGCCGCCTTGGGCGGCAGAATAGTGAGCGAATACCCCGGTCCTCACTTTCATCTGCGAACGGGTCACTTTCTATTTCACTTTTGGGTTGAGGCGACGTGATCGCCGTTCGCCTAGAGTCGCCTAGTTCGCCTTGCTTGAGAAACACAGCCATACTTTAAGAACGAATAGTTAAAGCAAATTTGATAAACACGATTGTGCGTGTTGATGATCTGAAGGGAGTGTGCTGTACACTCTCTCTCTCTCTTTCTCTGTCTGTGTGTGTGTGTGTGTGTGTGTGTGTGTGTGTGTGTGTGTGTGTGT
>CAIGQZ010013813.1:1748900-1768521 GCA_903798205.1 Danio tinwini
ATATAGTCAGAATTCTGAGTTATTAAGTCAGAATTCAGATTTATATCTCAGAATTCCGACTTTCTAATTTTTTTGTTTTTATTAAAAAAAATTATCATAATTTTATATATATATTTTAGCATTTAGTGGCCGAAATTTTTACTTTATAACTCAGAATTGCGACTTTATAACTCAGAAGTCTGACTTTATTACTCAGAATTCTGACTTTTTAACTCCGAAATCTGACTTTATAATTTTTATTTTATTTTATTTAAATTGTTTCTTCTTTTTTTTTTATCATAAATTTTTTTTATTGATTTTTTTTTATCATTCAGTGGCGGAAACTGGCTTCCATACGTACAGGTTTGGAACCACATAAGGGAGAGTAAATAGTGAGTAAATGTTCATTTTTGGGTGAACAATCCCTTTAAATGTTCTTTTTGCAGTTTAATATTCACGGTGATAAGTCAACATCTAATTTGATCAAGTGTGAAATCAAAAAAAGAAACGATACAACATCATTTTAAACCAAATCTGGAGACAAAGTTCTTTTTGAGCTTTGAGTAAATTCATTTTAGGTCACACTTCACAAGATTTCATTAGTTCATATATTTACTAACATTACCTATGTGTTAACTCTACTTGTACAGCATTTATGAATCCTAGTTTAACATTTACTAATGCTTTATAAAATTCAGATTCATACTTGTTAAGATTGGTTAATGCACTGTGAGTTAACTAATAACTGAATTTTCATTAACGTTAGCTAACAAGAACAAATACTGTAATAAGTGAAGTTTCATAAACTAATTTCGAGAGCAGCACGGGATACGATTGAGCACAACTGGATTCTCATCTGTAATCAGTAATAATCCAATCAGATTGATCTAAGGTTATAATAAAGACCGATTTTACCCTATTGCCTTATCTTTATTTTGGAAGAATCCCACCTTCCACCCCATCTCCTCCTTTATCTCCTTTATCTAAGGGGAGCTCTCGAGACCTACCTAATCTCGGACCGCCTTTACATGCTTATTGACCAGGCAGGAGCCTTGGGCTAAATTATCTCAGAGCTCCGAGGGTTCTCTCCCAGGACAGCATGCCAAACCTGCTATTAACGTCAAGCATATCTAAGTGTGAACTCTTGAAATGTACTGTTCAGTGTTTGTTCATGTTAGTAAATGCAATAACTAACATTAAATTATTGTAAAGTGTTACCTCATTTTACACAAAAGCAACTTAATTATTCTATTTAAATTGTTTATTATTACCTATATGGTAACAACTTATCATGAAAGCAATAATTACATTTTCACAAATTATTTTAACCCAAATCTAAGCACTTTTCAAATTTTGATTAAAATTCAAGCCTCTACAAGTATTTCCAGCATTTGAACATTGTTGTGCATTGCACAGGTAAATCTTTTATCAAAACTAGATTTCCGTAATTCTGCCAGTGATTTATTTTCATATAAAAACTGGTAAGTGACTGAGGGTTGTCTCTGGAGTACCTGCTGCTGCTGCTGCCGGTGGAGTTGCTGCGACGTTTGCGGATCTTATCTCTGCCTCTTTCCTTCTCCGCTCCCTCCTTCGCAGCAGCTTTCTCCTTCCCTCGTTCCCTGGGCTTGTCCTCTGAACGCTCCCTGCGCTTGGTCGGTGATGGGGCCCTGTGCCAATAAAACAAGCAACAGAAGTTTAGTTTGGTAAAAAACACCAACAAACATTGTACATTTTTTTACCACTTATGTTAAACATTGTAAGAATTGTCTTCGTCTCAAACAAGTTTTTTTTTTTGTTGTTGGTTTTTTTTTATGTCTAAAGTAAATCACAGCATCAGCTGCCTTTCTGCAGAAATCCCTAAAACATATAGCTGAAGGGAAATAAGCCTGCCTATTAAATACGAATTGAAGGGGACAGTATGCATTGTGAACTAAGACATTTCAAGTACAGTGCTTAAAATTAGAGGTTAGGGATGTAACGATTCACCGTGAGCTGGTTGAAAATCGATTAAAATATGTGACAATTTAAACCGGTAGTAAAGTTGAAAGAATCGCAATAGATGTTTTGAACAGAGGGGGCGCTGTGTTTACAGGCACAAACTCGCTTTACCTGCTAATATACCTCTCTTGCACAATATCATGCACAACATTGTTCAGTCTCATGTAAAAGTACTTGTATAGCCTGTCTTATGTGTATAGTTTTAGTATTTTATAGTATGTGTTAGATATGCATAGTTTTTTTATAATAGCTCTTATGTCCAGTGTTGTTTTTATTTATGATTAATCCAAGACACGACATTTTGTTCTTCTGTATGTTCACACATGTAGCGGAATGACAAAGTTCAACTTCACTTGACTTGACATCAGCGGCGAGCAAGAGGTAGTGCGGCAGAGTAAACCGACAGCGGACAAGCGCACCAGACAAAACAGCCGTTTACTTACACTAACAGAACAACAAATATGATGCAGCACAATGATAACTACTGTTATAGAACCAGGTATTAGACTATCTTTACCCTCTCCTTTTCCAATGTGCAAAGAACTCAGCTTTTGCAAGAAAATATAGATATGCTGCTATTTCCTTTTAAATCTGTAAAACCCCAGCAGTCACAGTTTTAGTTTGTTTATATGAATGAGACTTCTTTAGTTTCTATTATTATTTTTGAATTTGTTTTTAAAAAAGCTATTTAGTTATGACAGAAAATATATTATTTTTGCAAAAAAATGTGCAGCATTTAAGAAAATAATGAAAGTGCTCTTCACCTTAAAATTGTTTTAAATAAGTTTGTTGAAAAATCCTAAATCGTGAGTAGGCATGTGACAATAACCGGCTTCAAGGTTTACGGCGGTTTAGAAAAGTCAAGGTTTTAAAAACCACTAAAGTTTTCTGTTATACCATTCCAAATGTATATGCAAGTTTTTGTTTTACATGTTTTTCATACATTTTATTTAGTTTTTAGGGCAACATTCTTTAAAATTATTGGCAGGAGCTTTGATTCAGCCCCATTTTGATTATGCTACCTCATTTTGGTATAGTAGCTGCTCACAGAGTATGAAGGATAAACTGTAAAAGGCACAAAATAAATTAGTACGAATAATTAAAAAAATTCATCCTAGAGGACATTTGCACAAAGAGTTTTTTTAAAGAATTAGGCATGTTAACTGTTAGTCAAAGAGTAAGTTTTTTAAAACTGGGAATGATAATTAAAATGTTTAATAATGTGGTTCCGAGTTATTTGGTGAACTATTTTCAAATGGTGAGGCAACAGCATTCATACAGTACTAGGAGTTGGGATTTTAATATTTGCTTATTTAAATTTAGAAGTCTAGTGGGTAAAAATATGTTTTTATATATAAGTGCAATCATGTGGAACAAATTACCAAAACCAATCAAGGAAATAAAAGACTTATGAGTAGGCCCACACGGAGTCTGTGTGCGCAGAATTCTGCAGATTTTTAGCCCATCATTAATTCTGTTTATTTACTTACAGTAAACTATTTACTGTTAATCTAATTGGATTTGCATTTTAAACATTAAATACAAGTTAAAAAGATATTATTTTTTATTTTACATTAAGGTTTTAGTTATGATACTGCTAGAATAATTCCGCAGAAATCCGCAGATTTTTACCAAAATTCTCTGCAGAAATAGCAAAAACCGTCCGCAGATTCCGTCTGGCCTTGCTTATGAGGTTCAAAAGAGCTATCAAAAGATGGTCGTTTGATGAGGATTAGTTTACATGGTGGATGAGGATGTTTTACGTTATATGTTATTTGATTGTTCAAGTGGCGACCCCTGATTAATGGAGTGACTAAGCCGAAAAGAAAAATGAATGTATGAAGCAATAATTGTATTATTTTGAAAATTATTTTGTTCCAGTTTTAAAGTGGAGGTACTGTTTGTTTTATGCATCATCTGTATTTTGAAGCCATAATTTGTTTTATTTAACAGCGAGGACCACAATGGAAACAAGCCCAGGGCTTTATTGTGTTTTTATGCTTGACAGTTTTTTATTTCAAAATATATGGGATACTTGTATTTTTGTACAGCTTGTCTAAAACCTGTCAAATAAAAATTCAATTCAAAATTCAAGTCAATAGTATCCCCAAAAGAAAATAATCCTCCACATCAAAAGCTACTGGTCTAAATATTTTAAATGTTTCTTAAAATAAAATATATGGTGTTCAATGGGGAAAAAAAATGTCTTTAACCAGACATTTAAAAAGAACTTATTTTGGAGCAGTAATCACAATACCGTGAAACCATGTTATTTTATCCAAGGTTATCATACCATCGGAATCTTATACTGGCCCATGCCTAATCGTGAGATTATTATCGTGAACTGTATCAAATCGTGAGTCAGGTGAATCGTTACATCTCTATTAGAGGCTGAATCGGTTTGGCTGATTAATCGACACCAATAACTGATTCCCAGAATCAGAATCGTATTCAGCAAACATCCCTGCCAATAGTTTTTCCAGGGTTGTGTCAAGTCAGATTCAAATGTTTAATGTTATTACAGAGTAACAGTTGACATATTCATATTGAACAGTAGTCTATTCAATGCAGCACATTTGACAAGCCAGACGCAGAGAAAACAAAGCAAACCATGACAACCTCAGTGTTCACTTTTTTTTTTTAACAATTACTTGTTTTGTGTAGTAGACAAATGCATTTTTTCTAAATGTTTGCATTTCTTCTTAATGTACATTTTTCATTTACCTTAATTTAGTACATTTATTGTTCATTTTATTAAAAAAAATTATTATTCAGTAATACATTTAAAAACTATTGGTTAATTGATTGGTTATCAGCAAGTACATTCCAACCTAACTATCGGTATCTGTAAAATCCAAGATCGGTTGACCTCTACTTGAAATTTCTTGGCAGCCACTAAAAATTATGGAAATTTAGCAATAATAAAGCACAATTAGATATTTAGGGATACTAATTATAAAGTACTTGCCATAGATCACTTCCTTATCATAATAACTATACACAATATTTTTTATATTTTGGTCATTACATTTTTTTTGTACTCTGTGGTAAATAAATAACTGTTGTTTTACCAATTTGCCCATATAATCATATATTATATTTATGATTATATTATATATTATACATTTTATTAAGTACATGGGAAGACTAAATGGATTAAATAAAATGTATTAAATAAATAAATTTGACATACTTAAGTTCAACTTTGCATTTACTATAATTTGATACATACAAAATAAACCTTTTGTCAATTTAATTTACAACTAAAAAAGCTTTTGAAACAATACATGCAAGTATTAAATTAGCACAATTTAAACAGTGACATATCTGGATACTTTTATTTATGTGTTAATTTTAACATTAGTATTTATTTATGTCAATGTTTTCAAACAATTATATTTGATTTACAGAAGTCACACAAGTGGCAATTTCACATCCATAACGGAGAGATGTCACATCCATAACAAAGCTTTTTCATTATAAAATGTAAAATAAAATCAAATAAATCATGCTTGTTCTATAAAGAGCCAAAACTTATCCTGTTGATTAGCATATTTTATATTGGGTTGCGCAGTTTAATTCACAGAATTTCTACAAAATATTTTGTATACTGTAAACTCGCAGACTTTTTTCATCACATCCATAAAACATGTTTATTTTCCTCATTTTAAATATAAAAATGTTTACTGATTGATATTCTGTCGCTTCCACAACTCTGTGGTCAGTTGTTTTGGAAAATATAAACAGATGTTTCAATATGATGTTAACATATACTTCCTCTGTCAATTTATGTTTTGAGTTTTTACTGCAAATGTCACATCCATAACGCTAGAATTGCTCATATACATACATATATTCTTTTTTTACGTACATGAAGTACTTATCAGTAAACATTAAATATAGCTGAAAGTAAACAGCTTAGAATAAAACTATTAACGTTATTAAAATCGTTTTAATTCAAATTGTAAATGCTAAATTGTGAATAACGACGTACGTTAGGTGGTAAATAAACGTGGAGACCAACAAATGCGCTGCACGGAAATTCACACTTTAAAGAGTAATAATAGATAATTAAACTTTTAGATAAGCAAGTTAAATCAATAAAAACTGCGATGACTTGATTTATTATTAAAAACACGTTATGTTTGTCGCCTCTCTTCGTGTAACGTTAGCGTGTTGAGCTAATGCTAACACCGCCGAGATAAAACACGATTTTGCAAAATGTCGATTGTTTTTAAAATAAACGCGGCGCAAATTTCTCCACGTAAACCCAACTACAAACTCGACACAAAACTGTCCGCACAACATAAATATTAATCACACAAACAGTCAAACTTACATGATGAATGAACAGCGCGCGACACACTTAACGCCGAGCTCGACAACCGTCGCGTCCTAATGACGTTTTCGTGAGGACGGACGCAGGCGTGACGGCACTGATCCTGCGACGGACAAACGGAGGCGGGGTGTGTTTTAATGCAATGGTCATAAAGTAAAACACTAATGTACGCTTTTCAACGGCACGTACTGTTGTTGTGCTGAAATCATCAGATGCGCGTTATGGATATAAATGCGAGCATTGTCATGTGACTTTATAATGGAACGTATCGTCGCTTTAAACGAAAACAACAGAAGAGCAAAGTCGCAATAGGTGAGAGATGCTTAATTCCATTGTGCTCTTCTTAGTGCACTAGATCGATGGGGTGAATCCAAACTTGTTTCCCTCTTGAAAACGTTAGACTGGTAGAGTTCTTAAAATTACAATTGGTTTAACCCAAAGAAAATCTGCCACCGGTCTGAAGTGGTTAGCTGGTCTTGCTGGTGTGTTTTGCTGGGGTTTAGGGCACTTATTAGAGTGGCAGACTAGCTAAACACCAGTTTGAAACATTTGCTTTGGAGTAAAGCTTGCTTAAGAGTATTATTTTTTTTAAATAATAGACAATATTCAGTGTTTACGATCAAGAATGTCGTTTAGACAGAAAAACAAACAGAAAAATAGTATGAAACACATACACATACTGGGACATTCTACTACAAACGTACATTATTATGTCCCTGAAATTAAAACATAAATACAGTGAATTAATAGTATTTCATCCCACAAATGTCAAACATGGACTGATGGTTGATTTCTGTAAGTTCTGTAAAGTAATATATATATATATATATATATATATAATCTTATTTTTTAATTATTAATTCTTTTTTCCTACTAATTATTTAATTATTCTTTTATTATTATTTTACTTTATTAAAAACACTTTACAAATGTACAAATCCTTGTTCGTTGTCCTTGTCCTCAGCCCAATTGAAACTACAGCTTTAATAGTTTTGTAATGCTAAAATTTTGGTGGGGAAATTCAGAAATGCTCCTCCTCTACTTCAGCCTCCACAAGTTCCTGAAAGCAAAGAAGGTCAAGGTGCTCCATGATTGGCCAGCCTAGTCACCAGACATGAACATTATTGAGCATGTCTGGGGAAGATGGAGGAGGCATTGAAGATGAATCCAAAGAATCTTGATGAACTCAGAGAGTCCTGCAAGAACGCTTTCTTTGCCATTCCAGATGACTTTAATAAGTTAATAATTTATTAATAATATTAATAAGTGATTTGAGTCATTGCAGAGATGTATAAACGCAGTCCTCCAAGCTCATGAGAGTCATACGCAATATTCATTCTTTCTCCACTGCACCATGACTTTATATTCTATACTGGACATTATTTCTGTTAAAGACAATACTTTTGTCTAAGCAAAGTCAGACCTTACTGTCCTAATTAAATAATTCAAAATCAAGGCATGATCATATTTTATTTTGGTCAAATAAGTGTAATCTAGAGGCCTTTGCCTTTCATATAAACCACTTCTGATACCAAATGATCAACTAGAAGTCAAGTTATAATTTGTTGTTCCTAAAACTTACATAGACGACAAGACTTTTGTCAGGTACTGTACGATTCACGTTATCAACAAATAATTAACTAAGTCTATTAGCCCAATAAACTAGTCATAAGTGGATTAATAATAGTTAGTAAGGTAGTAGTTGGGTTTAGGTATTGGGTAGGATTAAGGATGTAGAATATGCTCATACTTTATAACAGTTGTCATCTTAACAATAGGCAGGAACTAAGCCAGTAGTTAATAGTGTGACTTAAACTAAAGTGTTACCTACAATGGTTACAGGTTTCCAGCATTTACATACAGTTGAAGTCAGAATTATTAGCCCCCCTGTTAATTTTTCTCCTCAATTTCTTTTTAAAGTAGAGAAGATTTTTTTTCAACACATTTCTAATCATAATAGTTTTAATAACTCATTTCTAATAACTGATTTATTTTATCTTTGACATAATGACAGCACATAATATTTGACTAGATATTTTTCAAGACACTTCTATACAGCTTGAAGTGACATTTAAAGGCTTAACTAGGTTAATTAGGTTAACTAGGCAGGTTAGGGTAATTAGGCAAGTTATTATATAACAATGGTTTGTTCTGTAGACAGTAGAAAAAAATTGCTTAAAAGGGCTAATAATTTTGACCTTAAAATGGTTCATAAAAATTTAAAACTGCTTTTATTCTAGCAGAAATAAAACAAATAAGACTTTCTCTAGAAGAAAAAATATTAGTCAGACATACTGTGTAAATGGCCTTGCTTTGTGCAACATCATTTGGGAAATATTTAAAAAAGAAAAAACTATTCAAAGGGGGGCTAATAATTCTGACTTCAACTGTATATATTATTTTCTATTCAACAAAATAAAGAAACTTTGGAACTAGTAAAGAGTGAGTAAATGATAACAGATTATTCATTTTTGGGTAAACTCTTTAAATCAACATTGGTGGAAGAATTATTTTATCCTGAACATTTTTGCTTTACTTTCAGGATCTGCCAGCCTGTTTTTTTCACTCTCAGTACTGTGTTCTCCATCATGGGCCGACTAGACGACGCTGCAAAGCGCAAGGTAGTGGAGCTGCGGGAAGCCGGTTTAAGTTTCCGTAAAATCAAAGCCGTGCTGGAGCTGGAGAACATCAAGGTGTCAGCGCAGGCCATCTACCTGTTCCTCAAGGAGTTTCAAGGTAGAGTCCACAAGGAGGATGGCGCTGCTGGGAACAGCAGTCATATGGTGCCAGTTTCGATGCCGGGTGGCTCTGAGACGCGGACGGGCAGCTGGAGTGACCAGCAGCTCAGAAACCTCCTCAGAGAAGCTTCTAGAGTCGCCGCTTCTCAGCTGGCTGGATCCTCAGCCAATCCAAGAGTGGGACAGTCACCTGGGACGGGTCCAGCAGGTCCGCCGGGAGCAGATAAAGACGAGGACATCAGGATTGTCAGCGTCACCTCTTTGGCACAGGGCACGCAGCATGCTGGTGTTCAAGGGCAGCGTTCGGGAGTGGGAACGGGAGCGATGGGCGCTGCCGCCGCTGCTGCTTTTATACGAAAACGCCACACTCCCTCTCCTGCCAACCCTATGCTAGTGGCACGCAAACGACTCCTGGATAAAGCTTTACTCCATAGAGCGAGGGTGGGTGGATTGCACTAACAACATCTACGCTATTTACTTTAATTATTAAACTTATACAGCTGTCAGCATTTGTAGTGGATCAAAAAGTTTTTTTTTATTGGGGTACATGCACAGGGACCTTTAATTTCCAGTCAGCCAGCCCAAGTTCTTCCAGAGAACTGTCGTACCTTATAAAATCGCCACGTTTAATATCTGATTTCTTTTTAAACATCTGTGATCTTCACTATCTGATTAATATATGATATAAAGCGGGTCTCAGACGGACAAAAAGCACTGCATTAAATTACCTTTCCCCCCGCCATGTCTTTAAAATATGACAGTTTATTTTACCCCAGTATTTCCAATGGAGTTTCTGTACTCACTTGCTGCTACTGATGGCGCTAGTGTTTACATGGTCTTTCATCTTATTTTATGCTTGAACAGCTAAGGCCCAATCCCAATAATATTTTTGTACCGTTACCCTTGGCCCTTAAAAACGAGTGTGAAGGGGAAGGGCTTCAAAATTTAGCCCTAAGAATTGGGACAGCACTACAGCACCTGCACATGTCATCATATGTCATCATGATCTCTTGCTTTATATGAGATCAGACGATCGCGACTGCTGTAGTTATTCCAGTTGTGTTATTTTTTGGTATTTATCTTCAGGAAATCACAGAAGGCATATATCATGTTATCATAACAATCTAATGTGGCAATAAGATCATAACTATACTGTGTATTTACACAGTGGTCATATTTATCTATGTAGACACACCAAAAACAACATTAACATTATAGCAGACACTGTAAAAGGCTCATTCTCAGCCACTAGACTTCTCTGACAGGGTATCGGAGTGTCATCGAGTGTCAGAATGTTGTGGGACTGCTGTACAGGAGTTATTAGGGATTATAGATCGCGAAATTTAGCGTTTTTTATTTTAGCGTTTTTTTTTTTTTTTTTATGAAAGCATGACTGTAAAACACGAACGCGATTATGAATATGATAAAACTTGTGCTTGTTTGTTGTAAAAATTCGTAATAATGACAAAAAAACACTAATTTTTGGCTCTCCTTACTTCTGGGTGCAGCAAAACTGGTGTATTCTGGGAAATTTTCTTACCCCTTTGGTTTCGAGTGTGGTCCTAAAAAAAACTTCATTCGAAGGGCTATCTACTAGTGGTGTAACGGATAACAAATCTGCAGTTCGGATCACACTACGTTTTTTTGTCACGGATCGGACCATTTTTCAGATCAGCAAAAAAGTGAGGAGACAAATGTCATTTGCTTTCCATTTATATAAAAATATTACTGCAAAAAACATTGCTTTTAACAAACAAAACTCAGAACCTGTAATGTTAATAAAAATAAAAATCAAGAAAGAAGCAGCTGAAAAAAGAAAAGTATTCAATATGAAATATGATCTTTGCTACTGTTGCTGATAATGCTAAATATAGAAATCTAACATCTTGTACAACAGATCTTGTTTATCTTCAATTAATGATTCAACAATTCACACATAAAGCTTCATGTTTTATTATACTGTAGGTGTATTATCTTTGAAAACCTATTCAGTGACATCATTTTGGTTGTTGTTTGTCACCATTTGTTGGTTACACAATGTAATTGCTTTTACCAGCGTCAAACATTTATCAGCGTCATGTTTCATTAAACGGCGATTTTAATCTTTACCATAAACATCAGTGTTTATATCTGATCTCCCAGCACTTCTGTGTTATTTAATTGTTTGTAACTCACTGATAAAGTGTAAAAACTAAATCTCTCTCTATGCAGATTTGAATGCAGCGCTGTGAAGGATTAATAAACAAATGCAAATCATTATCATTTATCGTTCATGTTGCGCGGGTTTAAACTGAGATCCCGATCTTTTAATGTTTAATTGTGCAGCTTTACACTGAATGCATTAATGCAGGCTGAACAAGCAGTGACAGAAAACACCTTAAATTAATAGCCTAAGAAAGCATTTAGGAAGGTCCCAACACAACTTTTCCGGTCATCATTATATCTTACAGGGAAGCCAAAATGCTTTCATGCACGCAATTTACTTGACGCGGGAGGCGATCTCTCTGCAATAATTATAAATGTTGGATTAACAGACAAGTTCAAAATAAATTATTAATCCGCGGGTCACATGTGTTCCGAACTGTTAGTTGTGATCCAGACGGATCACGGATCAACAGTGATCCGTTTCACCCCTACTATCTACCCCTTCCCCTTAGGGAAGTGCATATAGCCCATTGTCAAAATTGACAAGAATGGTTGTTGATTAATTGTTTTTGGACTAAATGAACTCTGATAAATTGTTTTGAACCACTTCAAATGTTGACTACTGTATTTAGCATGGATGCATTACATTGATCAAAAGTTATATGACATTTCAAAGATTTTTTTAAATTCAAATAAATCCTGTTTTTTTTTTTTACATTTTCTTTTGATTTAAAGACGTTTTCAGCAGGAGATCAGCATATTTGAATAAAGCACTATAGACACAATTAAATAATATACACAAATAGACACAAATATTTCGCAGAACAGATCAGCCACTTTTGACGCTCATAAACAATCATAAAGTCCTCGTGCTGCAGGAATAAGGAGGTTTGCTGAAGGTGCAGCTGTCGTGCAGTGAGGGGTTTGCGCCTTTAATAATCTATGACAGTTTGCGTTCATTGAACAGTAAGAATGATTAATAAATTTATATGAAACCGTCGCTTAAAAGTCACATCTTGCTTTCAGTTTCGGGCTCAGGTGCAATACGCTTGTGTGTGAGTGCAAAACGCGCCTGAGCCTGAAACTTAAAGCGAGACGTGAGCTCAAGTGAACCATGCTCTGGCCCACCTCTTCCAACCGGGCCAGGGCTGGCCAAGTGAACTGTGCTTGAGCCTGATTTAGAACACTCACACTTCTCAAACTATCCGGGAAACGGGCCTGGGCATAGTTCGGATAGCATAGTGTGAGTGCGCCCTAAGAGACTTCAGCATTACAAACCCCACGCTTGCTAACCTTAAACATTTGAAGGATATAATATAAATTGACTCTATTTTCATCACAATAAAGCACATTTCTCTTCTGATCTCTTCTGGGCAAAGATTAATCGCTATTAATTGCATCTAAAAAAAAGTTTGTTTTGACATAAAATGTGTATTATATATATTTTATTTTGTAAATGTGATGCATAAAAAGCAAACTATGCAAAACAATTTGCTACATAGATGTCTAAATTTCTATATGATTTGTATCATTTATATACAATTGAAGTCAGAATTATTAGCCCCCCCTTAGATTTTTTTTTATAATTTTTGTTTTTTTATATTTCCCAAATGATGTTTAACAGAGCAAGAAAATGTTCACAGTATGTCTGATAATATTTTTTTCTTCTGGAGAAAGTCTTATTTGTTTTATTTCGGCTAGAATAAAAGCAGGTTTTAATTTTTTATGAACCATTTTAAGGTCAAAATTATTAGCCCCTTTAAGCTATTTTTTTTTCTCGACTGTCTACAGAACAAACGATCGTTATACAATAACTTGCCTAATTACCCTAACCTGCCTAGTTAACCTAATTAACCTAGTTAAGCCTTTAAATGTCACTTTTTAAGCTGTATAGAAGTGTCTTGAAAAATATCTAGTCAAATATTTACTGTCATCATGGCAGAGATAAAATAAATCAGTTATTAGAGATGAGTTATTAAAACTATTGTGTTTAGAAATGTGTTGAAAAAATCTTCTCTCCGTTAAACAGAAATTGGGGGGAAAAAATAAACAGGGGGCCTAATAATTCAAGGAGGCTAATAATTCTGTCTTCAACTTTTTTGAATGCATAGATTTACTCATGATATATGTACACAGTGCACACACATATTGCATGTCTTTTATTTTTTATATGATTAATCGCAGGTTATCTTTGCCAAGCACTAGTAATTATTTAAATTGTTTAAGTGATTTAATCATTGTCAAGTCATACAATCAACATGTATTACAATGTTATAATCTTAAAAGAAAAAGATAACACGCATGCATATTATAGGCAAATGTGCTTCAATTTCATTCAAAAAAAATTGTAGTAAAAAATAACAGAGTGTGTGTTTTGTGAAGGTACGAGACAGCGGTCCTCAGGGTGGCCAACAGGTGTCGGTGTCAGTGAGACGAGATCAGTCCTGTTTCTCTACCACTGATGGAAGAAAGCTGGTGTTACCGCAGTCAGCTTCATATGACCTCACTACAGCCAGACCTCCAAACATGGTGAGTGCTAAAGCCTTATTCAATTCAATTCACCTTTATTTGTATAGCACTTTTACAATGTGGATTGTGTCAAAGTAGCTTCACATAGAAGATTATAGTGAATTGAAAGTGTTTTCAGAGTTTAAGTTCAGTTCAGGTCAGTGTGGTTTAATATTCACTGCTGAGAGTCTAAACACTGAAGAGAAATCCATCGATGCGCAGCTCTACAAGTTCTGAACCATGCAAGCCAGTGGCAACAGCAGCGAGGAAAAAACTTCACCAACTGGTGTAAGTGAAGGATAAAAACCTCGAGAGAAACCAATGGTCGGGCACGACCATTTCTCCTAAGGCCAAACGTCCTAATTAAGAATATCAATGTGAGAATATATAAATATATAATAAATAAATGTTTTTTTTCTTTCTAATCAATAACTATTTTTGGATAAATTCAGAATGAAATAAAATTTGCTGTAGTTTTCCCTTTGGGAAGATTCATCTGCGCAGATGCAGACACGTAATACGATTGTGCTTCAGACATCCCAAAATAAAATTCCAAAACAAAATAAATAATTCAATTCAATTCATCTTTATTTGTATAGCGCTTATACAATGTAGATTGTGTCAAAGCAGCTTCACATGGAAGTTTATAGTGAATTGAAACAGTGTCAGTTTCAATATAATCATAATAATGATTATATCTCACGTTAAAATTACACATTGTACTTGGTAGATAATATAATTGTATTTATTTTTTACGTTTTTAATTGACTAAATTTACAGTTTGTGAGAATTACCCAAGTAAAGGCTGATTTATACTTCTGCGTTGAGTGATTGCTGTGACCCACGGCGCATGCCTTGCACATAGTCATACATTTATAATTCTGAGTGCTGTTTGTGTTGCTCTGCAATAACACTTCCCAATCGCTAGCTGGCAGTAGGTGTGTATATTCATCTTAAGTCAAGTTCTTCATGGGTGTTTTGTTTTTTCTGAACACTACCTTAATGTACAAGTAGTTAAAACTTGCTCAATCAGAGGCAGGAACTGGCGGACGTGCAACAACTTTAATCATAAGATAAACACAAAACAAAAGTCTCCACCACGGGTCAGTAATTACTCAGTTAGCTGGATTTGGTTATTGACGATTTGACATGATCCAGGATCGTTTCGTTCTTCAAAACTCTTCCGAGAGTTGCTGTCATAGCAACAGGTCTGGTAGCTTAAACCTACTAGGGAGCAGTCTCATTTCATGTAAACTGGATTAGATCGGGTCATTTTAAGCAGAGGTAAGACTGAAAGTACAGTATGTACCGAATGCTAATATTTTCTTACAGTAGTAATCTACAGCTTATATATACTTGGGAAAATAGTAAAATAATAAAAAAAAGATTATACTGTATATACATTTATAATAATAAATAATATTTAATATTAAATAATAACTAATATTTTTATATACGTATAAGTTTAAAAATATATATAAATAAAACTTATGCAATCTGCTCTCCGAAATAAAAATACAAAAACGTGGTGGTTCTCCCAAAGGAGATCAAAGAGAACATTTATTAATATAGACTTTTTAGATACAAACGTGTACTATTTTAAGGTACCGACCCGGCTTTAGTACAATTTCTGTATGATAACAGACATGCACAATATTCAACAGTTTTTTTTTTGTTTTTTTTTAAAGAATAATAATTTATGCAGTTATGTACATGCTTTGACAGCTAAAATGACGGTTATTTGATGCTTCGCAAAAGTTGCAGACACCTTTACCGATATCAAAATGCTTTTTGATGCTAAATTAATTTAAATTCTTTACACCAATTAAGAAACTTAAACAGGCCTAGGCTACTATAATAAAGAAAATCCGATCTAAATCTAAAACTAATTGAATTGCTAAATACTCTTGACACATGAAAGTGTAAAGCCTGCGGCCCACAACAAATGTGGAAAGTTATCACGTATCATATTTAACAAACAGTTTACTACTAATTTTATGTCATTTTGCTCACATAGATAATTGAATATTAATCAGATGATGTCATTACGCTGCTGTGCCATCAGCCAATCAGTGCATTGCTGATCATAATTTCAGGGATCGATAGATCTGTCCTTCACAACACACGCAGCGATCTCAGATCAGTTCATCCAGACCATTAATCTGATTCACAAACTTGTTTGAAGAACCAAATTAGCCAGAGATCAGTTATCAAGATTAAAAGATCCAAGATCTGCCAAATCATCTTAGATCATGTAAGCGAGGTACGAAGAACAGACCCCTGGAGCTCCTTTACAAGACTCCACACTTGTAAATAATTGCTCCATCGGGCTCGCGGTTCTCAGCACCCCTCACGCTCGTCATCGCTACCAAACCGACCAATCACAGAGCTTGCACTACGCATTGTTGCCATGTAAAATTTTTTGAGAGGTGTGTCAGCATCAGCCACTGTCTATCGCTTTGGCCGCACTGGCGACAACGATGTCTGCCTTCAGCTCCGGCAGCGAAAGCATCAAAATTAGCTACATTGATCTCGTATTTAAAGGGGCTGTTGCAGCATATCATATCATATCAGATACATTCCTGCATAAAACATGCTTTCTAGGTGAAAATGTTGTGCACTTTTTATCAAATTCATTTAACAACGGAAGATCAATTTGCATGTGGTGTGGCTTTGCTCCACTTAATTATTCTGAAGCAGCATTACTGTTTTGTATTCTTGCACGGGATTCTCGCTTTTTTAAAGAAAGAAAAAAATTTACATTGATGCACATCAGTAACTCACCCGTAACTTTTTAATGAATGTTCCTGTATGAAAACATTGTAAATAATTGGAAATCCGGCGACCGCAATAATCAAACCCTTGGGAATAACTGTGGTCGGAACCAAAGTTCACAGTGACTGTGTTTTCTGGACTCCTCTCAAGCGGTGAACTTCTACATTCTGATTGCTTGCCGCCGAACAGCGTCATAGCTCTTTACCATAAAGTTGACTTGATTTCAACTCTCCTCGATGCCCACACTGGCAAAGACGCGCCGCGCTGCTCCTCGCCGCTTATCGCCGCTGGCTTCCATTGAAAATAAATGACTTCCGGCTACTTTGACGCTCTCACCGCCTTCAATGGGAACGTACAGTAAATCTGCCTTTAAGCTGTATACATAAACACAGCATCAGGAAGGAAAAGAGAGGTTGTTAAAAAGTGAGGATACATGCATATACAAAACATGTGCATGATCTAACCTGTATTTTGCAGAGAGCACTACATCAAGGAGCCAGTCCACACAGGAGGTGGATGCACCAGCGGGTGGGTGTTCCTGTCCGCGTTCCTCAAAATCCTCCTCGTGTTGGCATCCGCCTCCCTGAGCCATCCACCTCTGCGGCGACATCCCAAAACACAGCCGCCCCTGCTCGAGTCCAGAACATGAGCAACCAGCCTTCACCTCCTCCTCCTCCTGCCCAGAGGAACATCCTGGAGCCTGGAGCCGTGGGCAGCCTGCAGGAGCAGATCCAGCTGCTGGGCAATGAGCTGAGAAGTTTGGGACTGGCACTGAGGATGATGGTGGACCATCAAGGCCGACTGGAACGGGAACAAGCGCAGCAAACTCAAGTCCAGAAGCAGATCCTTAGCACCCTGCAGGATCTCGCAACCAAGTTTGACCCTCTGCAGCCCACATCTGCTCCAGCATCCTGTTCGATGGCCTCGTCTGCAGTCTTCAGCCAGGCTCCGACCAATCAGAGTGTGTACGCTCAGTGCAGTCAAGCCCAGACGCGCTACAACGAGATCCATGATTCCGGACTGGAGGGCATCGAGGTGTTTTCTCTGGACCAGCTCAGCCCGACTGCCATGAACGGGTTTCAGTCGTGCCCGACCTCCAGCGGGCCCCCGTTCACCCATGCACAGGCACGCACGGCAACATTCACGCAGACGCAAACATTCGCGTCCAGCGCGCTGCCGTTTGTGCAGCCACACACAGACTCATTTATTGGTATGGATGGTAAAACCGTAGACCTGGCCTCAGCCAGTGCGGATGGCTCGTTTCAGGCCTGTAGTCCGGCGAACCAGACCTCAAGTCTTCCAGTTTCACCGCGCGATTCTGAGCTGAACATTATCAAAGTGGAAAATGTGTGAAATGTGTGACTGAAATCTAGAGCTGTGGTGACAAAACAAAACTATCGAGAAATCGATTCCAAGATTTTCAAAATCACTATTGTCTCTTGAATTGAGTTTAAGCTTAGTTTTAAACAGAAAATGGTGCTCTAGGCTAGTTTTTAACAGCAGATGGCGCTCTAGGCTAGTTTATACCAGCAGACAGTGCTCTAGGCTAGTTTTTAACAGCTGATGGCACCTTAGGCTAGTTTTTAACAGCTGATGGTGCTCTTGGCTGGTTTTTAACAGCAGATGGCGCTCTAGGCTAGTTTTTAACAGCTAATAGTGCTCTCTAGGTAAAATTTTAACCGCAGATGGAGCTCTTTGCTAGTTTTTAACAGCAGATGGCGCTCTAGGCTAGTTTATACCAGCAGACAGTGCTCTAGGCTAGTTTTTAACAGCTGATGGCGTTCTAAGCTAGTTTTTAACAGCAGATGGCGTTCTAAGCTAGTTTTTAACAGCAGATGGCGCTCTAGGCTAGTTTATACCAGCAGACAGTGCTCTAGGCTAGTTTTTAACAGTTGATGGCACCTTAGGCTAGTTTTTAACAGCTGATGGTGCTCTTGGCTGGTTTTTAATAGCAGATGGCGCTCTAGGCTAGTTTTTAACAGCTAATAGTGCTCTCTAGGTAAAATTTTAACCACAGATGGAGCTCTATGCTAGTTTTTAACAGTAGATGGCTCTCAAGGCTAGTTTTAAACAGCAGATGGCGCTCTAGGCTAGTTTTTAACAGCAGATGGCGCTCTAGGCTAGTTTTTAACAGCAGATGGCGTTCCAGGTTAGATTTTTATCTAGTATAATTTTTTTATAATGGTGTTTAACAAGACTACACATAGTAGTATGCAAAACAACATAGAAAAAAAATACAGACTGTCCTAGTTTTCTTATTTTCACACTATCCCCTCAAAATAGTATTAATTTATCTAAGATCTTTATCTCTAAGCTAGATTTTAACAGCAAATTAAGCTCTAGGCTAGTTTATACCAGCAGATGGCACTCTAGGCAAGTTTTTAAACAGCTGACAGTGTCCTAGGCTAGTTTTTAACAGCTAATCGTGCTCTGTCGGCTAGATTTTTAACAGCAGACGGCGCTTTAGGCTAGTGTTTAACAGCAGATGGTGTTCTAGGCTAGTTTTTAACAGCTAATTGCGCACTCTAGGCTAGTTTTTAACAGCAGATGGCACTCTAGGCTAGATTTTAACAGCAGACAGCGCTCTAGGCTAGATATTAACAGCAGATGGCACTCTAGGCTAGCTTTTAACAGAAGATGGCGCTATATAAACATCTGTAATCTACTCGCCTCCATTTCCTTACACTACTTGAATCTAAAAAAAAAAAAGTTTCATTAAAATACAAGTGTGTTTATAGTGAGCTGTTTACATTAATCTTGAAACTTAAAAGCCATGTTCAATTCAATTCACCTATATTTCTATAGCGCTTTTATTATGTAGATTGTGTCAAAGCAGCTTCACATAGAAGATTAGAGTAAACTGAAACAGTGTCAGTTCAGTTTTCAGTGTTTAAGTTCAGTTCAGTTTAGCTCAATTCAGTGTGGTTTAATAATCACTACTGAGAAGTCACTACAAGTTACATGATTTAGCTGAACACACAAGCGCTCTTACTTGAGAGCATTTGAGTGTACAGTTTAAAACTAGCCTAGAGTACCGTCTGCTGTTAAAAACTAGACTAGACCACTGTCTGCTGTTAAAAACTAGCCTACAAAGGCATCTGCTGTTTTAAAACTAGCCTAGAGCGCCACCTGGTGTTAA
>CAIGQZ010013813.1:1779134-1793413 GCA_903798205.1 Danio tinwini
CATAACATTTCATGAATATGAAAACACAAAGAACTAATCGATTTGTCTTAAAGGAATGTGCATCAAAACTGTATAACTTTTTATTTAATTTTAATTTCAGTGTCTTTTTCCCCACACAGCAAAATCCCCAGAGTAGAGAAATAAAAAATAACATAAAAAAAATCAAAAAGAGTCAAAAAGCCCAAGTATATACAGTAAATACAGTTCTCCACAACAGTAATGTCTAATAAAACTAGTGTTTTCAGTAAATCTCACTGAAAACTTTTGTACACATCTGACAAAAAGTCACACAGGTTAGTAATATGTGAAGCTGCTGCTGCTGTTTTGAGATTTTGAGAGATTTAATGAGTTCATCTAAAGACATGTACACAGGTATTTTGTAAATGAAAAGGTTTTTCCTCCATTTTCAGTAACCTGATACTGCTTTGTGAGTGGTCAAACAGGCAAACCATATAGAATAAGCAGTGATTTTAAAAATACTCAAAAAAATGGACAGCAGGGGCTAAGACTGTGACTGCAGTCAGTTGTAGTTTTGTGTTTTTCTTCAGTAATTCTGCTTGTTAACAGCCAGAGTTCACGATCCTCTGTTCGTTCAGCACTTTAATTCTGCTCCGGTGTTATTGATATATAGTTGAAGTCAGAATTATTAGCCCCCCTGAATTATTAGCTCCCCTGTTTATATTTTCCCCCAATTTCTGTTTACTGGCGGGAAGATTTTTTCCAACACATTTCTTAAAATAATAGTTTTGATAACTCATCTCGAATAACTGATTTATTTTATCTTTGCTATGATGACAGTAAATAACATTTGACTAGATATTTTTCAAGACACTTCTATATAGCTTAAAGTGACATTTAAAGGCTTAACTGGTTAATTAGGTTAACTAGGCAGGTTAGGGTAATTAGGCAAGTTATTGTATATCGATGGTTTGTTAGACTATCGGGAACAAATATAACTTAAAGTGGCTAAAAACCCTAAAATGGATAAAAAAAATTAAAAACTGCTTCTATTCTAGCCGAAATAAAACAAATAAGACTTTCTCCAGAAGAAAAAATATTATCAGACATACTGTGAAAATGTCATTGCTCTGTTAAACATAATTTGGGAAATATTTAAAAAAGAAAAAAAAATTAAAGGGGGGCTAATAATTCTGACTTCAACTGTATATATACAAGTGGGAGCAGAGGGAGAAGTTCACTTTACTCTGAGGATTTGGCCGTGTCAAATTTTGTATAAAAAATACTACTTTAAGGTAAAGGTATCAGTTAAAGGGTTAAGTTATTGTTGACAGGGTATTATGAATGCAAAAAACATTAAACAAGATCAATAACCTAGATTTATTAACTAATTATTCCCCAATTCAACCCAATTATTTACATACTTATAAGGTATTTGCTTGGACTTTTGACAAAGTATACAAAAAACTATAGATCTCTTGAAAGATTCAATTAGTTTGAATTAATCTAGAGACTATCATGTTTATGTTAATTCAATTCAATTCATCTTTATTTGTATAATGTAGATTGTGTCAAAGCAGCTTCACATGGAAGTTTATAGTGAATTGAAACAGTGTTAGTTCAGTTTTCAGAGTTTAAGTTCAGTTTAGCTCAGTTCAGTGTGGGTTAATAATCACTACTGAGATTCCAAACACTAAAGAGCAATTCCATCGATGCGCAGCTCTACAGATCCCGAACCATGCAAGCCAGTGGCGACAGCGGCGAGTAAAAAACTTCACCAATTGGCGAAAGTGAAAAATTAAAAAACCTCGAGAGAAACCAGGCTCAGTTGGGCACGACCATTTCTCCTATGGCCAAACGTCTTGTGCAGAGCTGCAGTCTAGGCACAGTAGCTGGACCTCAGCGAAGACACGTCTGTCCTTGGAGCATCACAGGAATCAGTCTCATGCTCTCCATCACATTTATTGATATATATTTGTGAACAAACATAATTTTTATGAACATAAAAATATCCTTTATTTGGGAGAGTTTGCCCCTATTTGGCATCCTGGAATTAGAGGTAGGTAGTTAAAAGCCTCACGTAAAAACACGAAAAAAAAATTTCTTGAAATCTTTTGTATTTGGTTGTTTGCGTACATGTCATTTAGAAATGAAACATGGATAACATGTAAAAAATTACTTACAAAATGTAGAAAATGGCAACTATGAACTTTCGTAACTATAGTTGCCTGTGGGCTTAAATGGGTTAAAATTGCAACATGACAACAATGCGCATTAACCACCTCCTTTTCAGACCAGCACACAAATGCATTCGTTTTTTAAACACTGTGGCTCTGAATGTGAACATGATACTTTCGCGTGCTGAAACTAGCAAAGAAGACTAAAGATTGAGCTGGGTGTATGATAGACCCCATTAAATCACATAGAAGACACCGAACTGAGTCTCATAAATCGATATATTTTAGAATATCAGTAATTCAGTGATGAATAACTCAACTAAAACCACTTATTTAATTACAACAGATCTTTTCAGAATCAAATTTTCATTATTTGGGTGCTTTCTTGGAAACCGCCATACATTTCAGGTCGCTTTTTGTTCCCGTGCTCTTCAAGGTGTACACAGTGTTACACCACAGATTAAAATCCTGCTGTTTCCTCCGGACAGCAGTGATTTGAAACTTCTCATATGGAGGAATCAGCACCTTTTTCTTATTCGGAAACTTTGAATACGGTCCCACATAAGCACCATGACATGTATAGATTTCAAAACAAGATTTCTTACCAGAACCTAGAGCTACTTTACGATCGAGAGACGAGGACACAAATGAGCCGAAACGAATCTCTTTGTTCAGAACATTCTTAGTGAATTCAACCGAAGTGCCGCGATACGTCTTCATGCACATCTGTGTTCTCCTCAGAATCTGAATGGCTTCTGTTAACAGAAAGTGCAGCGAATACCATTTGAATGTCTTTTGTTTGTACTGCTTTTTACCTTTACGACTGGCAGAATTAAAATTCCTAAATATGTTATTATCACTGGACACATAAAGAGCGATTAAATGATTCCTTGTCAAGTGACCCGCTGGCTTCTTAACATACTTTTCACCAGCCATCCAAATCTTTTTATATTTAGGCATGCTGTTGAGTTCCTTCTCCAGATATTTGGTCTTCACCAGATTTGCCATTTTCACTTTACAGTCTTTATATTGAGCATCGACTGAATTCAGAGCTTTATCCAGTGGATAAACCGATCCTGTAGCAGCAACTCTGTGATCCTGCGGAAACAGCAGTCATAATTAACACAATATCAATATTGATGTCCGTAATATTCACAGGAGCACTCTTAGCTGTTGCTTACCTGTTCCAGAGCAACAAAAATGAGAAGAGCTTCAATCATCAGCAGCATCTTGATTCAATCCAGTCCTTTAGATGATCTATATATAGTAAAGCACAGATGATAAAAAAATGAGAAACAAAACTGCAAATCCATGATTAAATACTGTATAATGGAAATTAATACATGCAAATGGATACATTTTTGCAATAAAACTGATTAAAATAACCAATTAAACTTGGGTTTACTTTGAAGAAACACTACACCTTTTTAAAAAATAGGCTCTTTTTACAACTCCCCTAGAGTTAAATAGTCGAGTTTCACCATTTTTTAATCCATTTAACCAATTTTCGGGTCTGGCGGGAGCACTTTTAGCTTAGCTTAGCATAAAACATTGAATCGGATTAGACCATTAGCATCTTGCTTTAAAAAAAAATGTTTTGATAATTTTTCCCATGAAAAGCTTAACTCATCTGTAGTTACATCGTGCACTAAGACAGACAAAAATGAAAAGTTGTATTTTTCTAGGCTGATATAGCAAGGACTCATTCTGACATAATAATAATGGCTGCAGCAGGTGTAATTATATTACGAAATAGCACACGAACAAGAGTCAATAGCTTCATACAATAGCCTCACTACCAAGCATTCTATCAAGCATTAAATAAAAAAAATAAAAATAAAATGATCTTGAAATGAAATTTTGAGTGAGATGCTAATGGTCTAATCTGAATCAGTGATCTATGCTAAGCTGCTAAGCTAAGCTAAAAGTGACTCGGAAATCAGCTACAGTTGAAGTCAGAATTATTAACCCCCTGAATTATTAGGCCCCCTATTTTTTTCCCTCAATTTCTGTTTAAGTGACATTTTTTTCAACACATTTCTAAACATAATAGTTTTAATATCTCATTTCTAATAGCTGATTTATTTTATCTTTGCCATGATGACAGTAAATAATATTTGACAAATTTTTCAAGACACTTCTATACAGCTTAAAGTATTGTATAACGATGGTTTGTTCTGTAGACTATTGAAAAAATATATATAGCTTAAAGGGGCTAATAATTTTGACCTTTAAATGGTTTCTCTTGCGTAAAATAATGAAATTTGCCCTGCACGCTCGCAGTTTTTAAGAAAACTTTTTGGTGCGTTAATCAAGTCAATATTATTGTTCAAAAGGGTAATGATTCACACTCATTAAGTATTTACTTCGTGTTGTTTTTATTTTTACATTCTACGGGTGACTCAGAAAACACAAACGTTTCGGCACAATGCCTTCCTCAGTGTGTTACATACTGCTAAATAAAACTGCTTTTATTTTAGCAGAAATAAAACAAATAAAAAATAAATATTATCAGACATACTGTAAAAATTTCCTTGCTCTGTTAAACATCATTTGGGAAATATAAAAAAAAATTAAATGGGGGGCTAATAATTCTGACTTCAAGTGTAAATGTATTGAAAAAAATGGTAAAACTCTTTTTTTTCCCTCTATTGGAGCAATATATGTATTAAAAACAATAAGGAGGAGTGTTTCTTTAATTCCTGACTTACCTGAGAATATCGTTGTCTTCTGTGGATGTTTTCCCCTTTATTTTTCAGGATCTGAGAAGATCAGAAAAGTCTGTTGTTCACAGCCAGACAACAACAACTACTCTTCGAACTAAAAAATGAAGAGGGGGCTTTTTATACCACTGATAATGTGGGCACGAGTGGGTTTCATAATAGTCAACTGTGAATTCCTTTTTCAAGCCGATTGCTCAAGAAAGCATAATCCTGTATGCAATGGTGAGTTGGCATAAAGTCGATAAAAACGTGCACTCTGTGGTAAACAGATCTAAAGTCTAATTGTAATGTTCATTTATGTTTGTCATAATCACCATGTATCATTTTATATAAAAAAAGGGTTACGTAATATCAGACATCAAAAATAAACATAAAAATAAGTGTTATACATTAACATACATGTTATAAATTTACGTTGATGTGTATTTAATTGCAGACGATACAACAAACATTATTTAATGTGTTCCTCGTGATTTTTATAGTTTTGTTTTTCCCCCATATAATCACATATTCCAATTTTGGTTCTTGCAACACATTTCAAAAAAGTTGTGACAAGAGCAGTTTAGTGCTAGTACTCAGGTAAACTGGTTAAATAATTATGTCATTTGAGACAAATGATTGTAATTAGGATTTGGTACAAAAGCAGCATGCAAGAAAGGTTTAGTCCTTTAAGAGCAAAGATGGGCCAATGATCTCCAGTTTGCCAACAAACACATGAGAAAATTATTCAAATGTTTATAAACAATGTTCCTCAAAGAAAGATAGAAAGACATTTGGATATTTTACCTTCAACAGTGCAGAACATCATTAAAAGATTCAAGGAATCTGGAGGAATTTCAGGGCATAAAAGAAAAGGGCGCAACAACTGTAATCCCGAACACCCAGACATCACTGCATCAAGAATCGTCATTCATCTATAAGCGATATCACCACATGGGCTCAGAACTACTTTGGCAATCCTTTGTCAAGTACCACAATATGTAGTTACATCCACAGACGCCAGTTACAACTGTACTGTGTCAAAAGGAAGCCCTATGTTAACAGTGTCCAGAAGCACTGTGTACTTCTTTGGGCTTGGAGGCATCTGGGATGGACCATCACACAGTGGAAACGTGTACTGTGATCAGATAAATCAGTATTTCAGGTATTTTTTGGGAGATATGGACATTGTGTGCTCCAGAACAAAGAAAAAAAAAAGATCATCCAGACAACTCCAAAAGCCAGGGTCTGTCATGGCCAAGTACCCTTGACAAAGGTAACTTGCACTTTTGTGATGCACCATTAATGCTGAAAAGTAAATAAAGATTTTGGAGCACAATATGCTGGCTTCTTTTCCAGGGACATAATACATATTTCAACAAGACAATGCAAAACCACATTCTGCACACATTATAAAGTCTTGGCTGCGGAGGAAGAGGATATACAGGTACTTGACTGGCCTGCCTGCAGTTCCGACCTGTCTCCAATATAGAATGTGTGGCGCTTTTTGAATTACAAAATGTGACAATGAAGACCATGTACTGTTGCCCACCTTAAGATTTGTTTGCAGAAAGAATGGGGCAGAATTACACCTGAAACACTTCATCACTTGGTGTCTTCAGTGCCTAAAGGTCTTTTAAGTGTTCTGGAAAGGAATGGCAACGTTGTGGTAAATGCTGTACTGTTACAACTTTTTGTGTTGCAAGAACCAAAATGTGTTTATTTTAAAAGAAATAATGATAATAAATCCTGAGGAACACATTAAATAATGTTTGTTGTATTGTCTGAAATACAAGTCAAAGTTTTCCATCCCGTCCCAACTTTTTTTTTCTGATTTGTGTTTGTATTTATGATCTTGTTTTACCCTAAGTTACTTTCAGAAAATGTATTTAAAACATTGAAATAAACACTACTTACGATTATTATGCTTTCTATAAACACTCTTTATGTCTTTGACCATGTTTTTATTTATTAATTTATATGTTTGTTTATTAGACTTTTATATCCAAAAGGCAAATTAAAATACCAATAACTGTGTCATCTACATTTAAGGCTTCACTCTTAAGAAATTCTGGTTTATTTAAACCCAAATGGGGAATAATATTAACTAACTTAAACGTTGGGTTTAAATTGGTCCTATTAATTTAATTCAAATAATCATCTCCACCCAGAATTAGGTTGAAATAACTATGCATTTTTAAAGGTAAGAAAGAAAAAGATGACAGTAACTTAAAAATGATGTCAACAACATTTCAGATGATTGCACGGATGCCAGTTTTAATGTGGAAGTTTAAAACAAAACAAAACAAAAAACCTTCAAGCTGATTTATTCTGCTTTTTGATCGTAGATCAGAAAGATCCCTGGTTTGGGAAAAAAGATATACCTGAAATGTGCAAGTCATATAAAAAATAGAAAAAACATTTTGAAATGTATGTTGCAATCTTCAGATAACAAAATATACTTCTTTTTTCTTGTCATCTGTTATAAAAAGACAACAATGTTGAAATTAAAGTCATTTGCCTAATTAGGAAAATAGCTGTTATTTCTCAAATATGTTCTTGCAAAACAAACCATGCACTTGGATTTGATCTTTTATCATCCACCCTATGCAAAGCACATGAAAAATCAGCATGAAAAAATGTATAAAGACAGAGAATTTCTAAATGTTGACAATCACACAACTAGGGAGAAAAAAAATGGCTAAACAATACTTTTGCTCTATTTTTTGAACCAGTGACTTAGTTCCCTTAAAAAAATAACTCCTTTGTATGACAAAACTACATTCAGAGATCAATATATTTCATTAAAATATTTCTATTTAGGTTTTTAAAGGGTTTTTCATATACGTGAAGTTTATTTATAAACTAATTTCGAGAGGATCACGTTTTAATGATAGCTAGCGGCTGGACCCACATTATCCAATTCACTACGCACCAATCAGATGATCCCTAAGCTACTATAAATACCCCGGGTTTCATATCACTGCTATCTTTGCTTTTGAAGAATCCCCCCATCCACCCCTACTTCTCCTCTTTCCTAGATGGGTGACACGGTGGCCCAGCGCTTAGCGCTGTTGGCTCACAGCAAGAATGTCAATGGTTCTAGGCTTTACAAACCATCGGGCATTTCTGTGCGGAGTTTGCACGTTCTCCCCGTGCTCCGGTTTCCTCCCACCGATTAAAAACATGCAACCTAAGTTATTGATTAACCAACACTATAGACTTGCTCCCTATCTAGTACCTATCTCGTTAAAGAGAACTACTATCTGCTTCAATCACTACGATGGGGGAGTTCTCGAGATCTACCTGAGCTCGATCTCCCCTCTTGCCTTGCAATGGGAGGGAGCCCCGGGCTCGAGGATCTCATAAGCTCAGGGCTCTCTCCCGGGACAACATGCCAAACAAGCTTTATAATCAATCATCAGCTAAGTGTGAACTCTTGAAACATATTTTTGCACGGCATGAGATCTTTAACATCATCTCACAGCATTTTGTAACTTTTTGATTCAGTGGCTAATTTGTATGAATTTGTGTGTATGATTTACAATTTAATTGAATTTAGTTCGATATGCTAATCCCATAGTGACGGTTTGCTTAAGCGGTAGGGTTTGTTAAAGAATAAAGAATAGATTAAGAGGTTTGGATTTTTTTGTTGCATTTTGAAGCACAAAATGTGACAACGAAGACTGTTGCTCGCTGTAGACTTGCAGGAAGAATAGGCTGTAGACTTGCAGGAAGAATGGGACAAAATAACACCTGAAACACTTCATCACTTGGTGTCTTCAGTCCCTAAACATCTTTTAAGTGTTGTGAAAAGGAATGGAAACACTACAATATGGTAAATACTTATTAACAATGTCAACATATAGCACATTGTTAAAAGGTTTTACAATAGCCTATAAAGTTGTGGAAGTTAAACATTTATTTAAAGTTATAAATTTGTGAAGAGTCTGCATTTTCAGTGGTCAATTACATGTAAAAAGATTAAGTAAATTTTATTTAAAGGGGTGGTCCAGAGTGTATTTTTAAGGTTTGGTTGTGTTTATAAGATGCAAAGCAAGGTGTTCTCATGCTTCACTTGAGAAAAATCACATAATTTTTTCTGTATATCTTACTTTGATTATCTACAGCTACTCAGCTAGCATGAAAACTACTGTCATATTTCCTAGTTCCTTTAAAAGCCCGCCCTCAAAAGGCTCTGATTGGTCAGCTAACATGTGCTACTGAGCTGCGATTCACAGATCGGCTCCATGTCACCAGGAAGTGTCTCTGCTATAACATTACAGGCGTATCTGGCCACGCCCCTTCACTTCACAGAGTGTTTGTTCGTAACCTGAAGGGTTTATGACATCACTAGCCTGGATGTATTTTTTTGTAGTCCCCAATTTCGTTCACTGTAGGCTTTGCTAGGCTAATGTCTCCCTTTGCATTGAACTTTTAGCATCTTACATCAAGTGATGTTGTTTATGTTCACACAGCTACATTACACATCAACTAAAGTTTAAAATATATTGTAGTGGACCACCCCTTTAACAAATGTAAGTTGGTTAAAATTTAGTAAACTGGACACTCTGAGTATGTTGCTGAGTCACATTAAACAAAACAGTAAATTCATGTTAGATCTACTATGAAAAATCTAAGTATGTAAAAAGATCTAAGTATGATCTAAATATGTATGAATCTAAGTATGAAAAATAGATTACAGATACACTGTAATATACAAAAGACATAAGTCGCAAAACAAGTTTCAAAACAAAACTTTATTTCAAAATATGAACTTAATACGAACTTGAAATATGAACAAATCATTTTTCTGACAAAGAATTATTGAAATCAGAAGGTAAATGTTTATATTGATTCACATGGAACTGCATGTACAGTTAAAGGCAAATTATTAGTGATTTTCTTTATATCTAATATTCCCAAATTCTGTTTGACTCAATGTTTTTCAACACATTTTCAAACAAAAGCTTTAATAACTCATTTCTAATAACTAGTTTCTTTTGTCTTTGCCACCACGACAGTACATAATGTTTCACTAGTCATTTTTGCAAGATACTAGTATTCAGCTTAAAGTGACATTTAAGGTAAACACATATTGTTTACACTGTAACTGTACACTGTACACTTTACACTGTAACTTACACAGTTGCTATATTTTGTGTTTCGGTAGGTTGTGAATTGCATTATGGGATCTTGATTTATGCTCTGTTGACTTTGATGTTGAAAATCCAATTTTAACAAAGGGACTTTTTTTGACATTTTAGTAGTTAATAGTAATGATATAATGCATAAAAAAATAATATATGGAGATATAGACTCACCGGCCACTTTATTAGGTACACTGCTCGTTAACGCAAATTTCTAATCAGCCAATCACATGGCAGCAAATCAATGCATTTAGGCATGTACACATGGTCAAGACGATCTGCTGCAGTTCAAATCGAGCATCAGAATGGGGAAGAAAGGTGATTTAAGTGACTTTGAACGTGGCATGGTTGTTGGTGCCAGACGGGCTGGTCTGAGTATTTCAGAAACTGCTGATCTACTGGGATTTTCAGAGACAACCATTTCTAGGGTTTACAGAAAATGGTTCAAAAAAGAGAAAATATAGAGCTGATAGAAAGCACAACACGTCCAACCTTGAAGCGGATAGGCTACAGCAGCAGAAGACCACACCGTGTGCCACTCCTGTCAGCTAAGAACAGGAAACTGAGGCTACAATTCACACAGGCTCAACAAAATTGAACAATAGAAGATTGGAAAAAAGTTGCCTGATCTTGTGAGTCTCGATTTCTGCTGCCACATTCGGTAGGTAGGGTCAGAATTTGGCATCAATAACATGAAAGCATGGATCCATCCTGCCTTGCATAAACGGTTCAGGCTGGTGGTGGTGGTGTAATGGTGTGGGTGATATTTTCTTGGCACACTTTGGGCCTATTAGTACCAATGAAGCATTGTGTTAACGCCACAGCCTACCTGAGTACTGTTGCTGACCATGTCCATCCCTTTATGACCACAGTATACCCTTTAAATTTGCAGCAACTGCATGACACTATCATGTTAATATGGACCAAAATCTCTGAGGAATATGTCCAGTATTCCAAGAAGGATTAAGGCAGTTCTGAAGGCAAAAGGGGGTCCAACCCGGTACTAGTAAGGTGTATCTAATAAAGTGGCTGGAGAGTGTAAGTCAGTAAAATAACAGAAAATGAACTGGCAGTTTATTTTAAGGTGTTTGTACCATAATATACAACACCAACCCAAACAATAGATCACTTTAAGCTATTAAAAATGTTCATAAAAGTCCCTTCTAACTTTTCAAGGTTCAAAGTTATTCCGAAGTGTAAATAAACGGGTAAAAATACAAAATAAAAACGTGAAATACAAAATGTATGGATATTTTTAAAGTGGCAAAGTAGGCAAGTGTTTGTATACAGAACAAACTATTGTTGTACAATCAAAAAAATAATATTTTAAAGAGGCATCACCTGGTACATAGACTGGTGAAAGAATTACAATCTCACAATGAGGGCTAATAATTCTGTCTTTAACTGTACAAGATTACCTCTTGTAGATTACTTTAATGTTTCTTGATCAGTTCACAGTTCATATAACTTGTTCTACCAGCGCTCTGCAAAGTGTACACCGTGTCGCACCACAGATCTTTATAATACTGTTTGGTCCGGACAGCGGTGACCCGAAACTTCTCATATGGAGGGATCAGCACCTCTTTAATGTAAGGATACTGAGAATATTTCATCAGCTCGGCACTTTCACAAGTTATAATTTCAAAACAGGACTTTGATCCAAAGCCTTGCGTTATTTTGGGATCAAGAGAGGAGGACGTGAACTGACCAAAGCGGATCTTTTTGTTCAGGACGTGCTTATCAAAATTAGCCGTAGTACCGCGGTAGGTAAGAAAGCATTTATTGTGCGTCTTCTTCAGGATCTGCAACGCTTCGGTCAACAGAAAGTGCAGCGCATGCCACTTGTATTTCTTGTGCTTGTACTGGTTTTTGCCGTAACGCGTGTCTTCGTTAAACTGACGATACACATATTTGCCAGTGTACACGTGAATGGCGATCAAATGGTCTCTAGTTAAGTGGTCTTTACCAAACTTCACGACCTTCGCACTGTTTTGCCAGTATTGCTTAAATTTAGGAGTGTTTTTTAATTCATTTGGCAGATATTTGGTCTTCACCAGATTTGCCATTTTTCCTTTGCAGCCATTATATTGATCGTCGACAGATTTGTGTTCCATCCCCAGTGGAAATATCTTCTCAGCAGCAGCGACGGCCCTGTGATCCTGCAGAAACAGCAATCATAATTATAACATTCATTATTAGTATTAATGTTTGTAACACAGGATTCCCACTCTGAGCCAAATGTCAAATTCCCTGAATTTCACTGACTAAACACCTGAATTTTCATGACCTACATTGTTAGACTTTGCCAGAATTTTACAGGTATTTACTGCGAAAACAGACAGTAAAATACCACATACAGTCCACTACTGTGATATGCACTGCACTGTGAGCAGTTGCACTGCATTGTTACTGTAAACGTTTAAAACGTTTACAGTAACTTACTGCATATTAAGAACTTGTGGTATTCTGCTGTAATCAAGTAATAATAATAATAATAATTCCTTACATTTATATAGCGCTTTTCTAGACACTCAAAGCGCTTTACACATTGGGGGAAATCTCCTCATCCACCACCAGTGTGCAGCATCCACCTGGATGATGTGATGGCAGCCATATTGCGCCAGACCACACACCAGCTCATTGGTGGAGAGGAGACAGAGTGATGAAGCCAATTATGATATGGGGATGGTTAGGAGGCCATGATGGACAAAGGCCAGTAGGCAAATTTGGCCAAGATGCCGGGGTTAAACCCCTACTCTTTTTCGAAGGACTTCCTGGGATTTTTAACGACCACAGAGTGTCAGGACCTTGGTTTAACATTTCATCCAAAAGACGGCGCTCACTGAGGCCCTGTTTACACTAATGCGTTTTCGTTTTGAAACTGCGTTTTAGATCAAAAACGATCCGCGTCCACACTAGTGTTTCATCTAGCGTTTCTAAACTTATCTCAGTCCACACTACTCCACCAAAAACGTATATCACGTGACCATTCTCGCTCTCTGGGCATGCGCGTCCAAGTATAAACAGGAAGCATATGTCTCGCTCGGCATTTGGTTATTGTTAGTCAACAAACGCTGGTTGAACGATTAACGCGAGCCATTAGCGAGTGCTTGAACAATAGCTTGCCTCTTGCGAATATATGCAGCTGCTGTAATTAAAAAAGGCAGAGTTAACCTGCACAATGGCATCTAAAACAGACAATAGTGCAAACAATGCTCCCATTTCTGTGTCCATGTTGTTGTTTACAGTGAAGGCTGGTCTGCCGTCTTCCGGTAGCGTTATAGTCATGTGATAGGGGCTTGACAAATAAGGGAAGGAAACGCAATGATGCAAAAGCTCCAATCAGGTAGCGAATGTCTGCAGCCTCACCTCCGTTTTCAGATGTCTCCGTTTTTCCCCATCCACACTAAGACGGAGCAGCAGCGTTTTAGAATGAAAACGGCCTCTCCAGCATTTTCAAAACGCTCCGTTTTTGAGGTTCAAATACTCCGGCGTAGTGTGGACAGATGGTGTAACCGTAGCAAAACTTATGCGTTTTAAAACGAAAACGCATTAGTGTAAATGGGGCCTGAGCGGTATAGAGTTCCCTTCACTATACTGGGACGTTAGGCCCCCTGCTGGCCTCAGCAACCTAACTTTCAAACATTACAAACATTACTTTTACAAACATTAGTGACTTGTTTGGAATGTATTCAATAGGCGCAATACAGTGGCTCTGGTTAGCACTGTCGCCTCACAGGAAGAAGGTCGCTGGTTTGAGTCAAAGCTGCATCAGTTGGCATTTCTATGTGAAGTTTGCATGTTCTCCCTGTGTTGGCGTGGCTTTCCTCCCGGTGCTCTGGTTTCCCCCATAGTCCAAAGACATGTGCTATAGGTGAATTGAATAAACTAAAATGGCCGTAGTGTATGAGTGTTTGTGAATGAGTGTGTATGGATGTTTCCCAGTGTTGTGTTGCAGCTGGATGGGCATCCACTGTATTAAACATATGCTGGATAAGTTGGCGGTTCATTCCGCTCTAGCAACCCCTGATGAATAAAGGAACTAGGCCGAAGCAAATTGAATGAATTAATAAATTTAATAGTAAATACTAAAAAGAAAGGTTTTGTACTGCTAGTGTAAAATGTATTTCAAATGTATTTTTATTTTTATTTCAAATAAAAATGTGGTAAAGGGCATTTTACCATAACATAAGTTGCAGTAAGGCTATTTTACTGTAAAATTAAAATTGTGGTAGGGCCCTGCTACTGTAAAACACATTTACAGGTAAATTACTGTAAAGGGGCAGTTGTGG
>CAIGQZ010013813.1:1869536-1881081 GCA_903798205.1 Danio tinwini
GATGACGTTGGAGCTGTGTTTGGATGTACAGTCATGTGTGTACAGGGGGTACAGGAGTGGGCTGAGAACACAGCCCTGCGGAGCACCAGTGTTGAGGATCAGTGTGGATGAGGTATCGTGGTTCGGATGAGTCAAGGTTTTAAAACCACAGACATTTTCTGTTATACCATTCCTAAGGTATATGTAAGGGTTTTTTTATGTGTTTTTTTAAATGTTGTAAAGAAATCTGTGATTCTGAAACTAATGAAGACAGTCAATGATTCATTTTAATTATTGAGTCTGACATGTTTACTGCTCCAAATTATTATAAATGTTTCCTAAAATAAAATATATTGTGTTCAGTGGAGGAAAAGTTGCTGTTTTTTACCAGATATTTTTATCCGAGGTAATCATACCGTCAGAAACTTATACCGACCCATGCCTACTAAAGACCATGGGTGGTCGAGCTTTTTTGTACAGTCCACCGAAGCTATGGAATGGCCTACCCATCAGCATCAGGAATTTTACTTCTCTGGACTGTTTTAAGAAACTCCTCAAGACTCCCCTTTTTACTGTTGCTTTTAACTTAGATTGATTATTTTTGTGAATTTAATCATTAAGTTTTATTGTTCATATTTTATTGTCTTTTTGTGGTGTTTTTTACTGTTTTTTTTTTTTTTTTGTTCAGCTTTGCTACTGTTTGTCTTGTAGTGCTTTGGGTGTGAGAAAAGTGCACTATAAATAAACATTTATTATTATTATTATTATTATTATTATTATTATTATTTAGACACAAATACTGAGCCCTTAAGAGTTTAGCAAAAAAAATGGTAAAATTTAATATACTTAAGAATTAAGGCATAGGTATTAGCCCCCCTATATGTTCTCCCCCAAGATTTTTTTTCTACATATTTCTAATCATAATAGTTTTAATAACTCATTTCCACTAACTGATTTATTTTATCTTTGCCATGATGACAGTAAATAATATTTGACTAGATATTTTTCAAGACACTTAAACACTACAGCTTAAACTGACATTTAAAGGTTTAACTTAGTTAATTAGGCAAGTTAGAGTAATTAGGCAAATCATTGTATAACGATGGTTTGTTCTGTAGACAGGGACTAATAATATTGACCTTAAAACATTTTTAAAAAATTAAAAGCTGCTTTTATTCTAGCCAAAATAAAACAAATCAAACTTTCCCCAGAAGAAAAAATATGTTAGGAAATACAGTGAAAAATTCTATACTTTGTTAAACATCATTTGGGAAATAATAATACGAATAAATAAATAAAATCACAGGAGGCCGAATAGTTTTAACTCCATATGTATACAGCATACTTTTTCCTCACTATGTAAATAGCCATAGAAGCTGGAATGGCATTAAAAACAAACAAACAAACTGACCTGTTTTTTTCTTCTTCTTTAGGCGCTCTGGATGATGGAGCCCAAAGACATCAGCGAGTGGCAGCACGAGGAGTTTTATCGATACGTGGCTCAAGCCTACGATAAACCGCGATACACACTCCACTACCGCGCAGACGCTCCGCTCAACATCCGCAGCATCTTCTATGTGCCAGAAATGGTGAGCGAGAGACCAACACTCAATAAAGGGCACTTAGTCAAGTTTACATTATTTTGTACACTGGTTTCCACTTTAATAAAAATATAAACTAAACTATAAATAAAAATAAAACCAACTCGATTAATGTAACCATTAAGAATAAAACTGCATGTTTTCCTATAGGTTTTAGACTTGGGGCGCATCCATCTTGGAATATCACTGTGTCTAACGTCACAAATAAAAATATATATTTATTTAATTTTTTCCTTTTAATTACCGACCATTTGATGCGCTTTGGTCCACTCTCTGTATTACGCTGCCTGACAGCCTGTATGGGTTTCAAACATGGTTTCAACAAGGTCTGGTGCTGACATAATGGGGGCGGGTACTTTCACTTTTCACTACTACAGCTGCTCACCTCTGCTCGTGTTCAAATCAAACTAAGATCGACGTGGTTTTTCACATGGCAGATTTTTACATCCTTCATACATGCTGAGAGATTGAATCGATCATCTTAAAAAGGGAATATGTCTTGACATAATCCACAAAGACATGGATCATTTTAATTGTTGCATTAGTCTGAATGTAAATCCCCTCGTCAGGCAGCGCGGGAGCAGCGTGAACCAAAGTGCATCAAACGAAAGGTATTAAAATAAGAAAAATGCACAACTTAAGACACTTAAATGCTTGTATTTGTTGTATTTGCACCAGCTCTGCGATGCACGTCCACAACTTTATGCATTGGGTTAAATTAGGCTGCCCAGTCTTTGTGTTCAGTTTATTACTACCATGTTTGAAAGCCAGTCAGACAGCATAATACAGAGTGTGAATTAAAGCGCATCAAATGATCTTTAATTAAAAGGGAAAAATAGAATAAATATATATTTATATATATGCTGATGCTTGTATTTGCAGCAGCTCCACGTCCACAACTTCATGCATTGGGTTAAATTAGGCTGTCCAGTCTCCGTGTTCAGTCCATTACTTCCACTGTATCTGATCAGCTGAGGGAACGGAACCAACCCCGTGACCTCAGACACAAGATGGCGGCACCCTAGGTCTAAAAGCTATAGTAAAGCATGCCATTTTTTTCTAAATGGTTACATTAATCAAGTTTGTTGTATATATTTCCATTAAAGTGGAATCCAATGTACAAAATAATGTAAACTTGACTGAGTGCTTCATTTCCCCTTTAAAGAAAATACACATTACAGTAACTCATTAATTAGTGCAAATAAATTACTATTATCTACTATGAACCCGCTAAAATTCATGACAGATAAAATAAATCAGTTATTAAAAATGAGTTATTAAAACTATTATGTTTAGAAATGTGTTGGAAAAAATCTTCTTTCTGTTAAACAGAAATTGGGGAAAAGATATACAGGGGGGCTAATAATTCAGGAGGGCTAGTAATTCTGACTTCAGCTGTACATCTAAATGTGTAAATGTCTTACTGCAAATGTGTGTGTGAGCAGAAGCCGTCCATGTTCGATGTGAGTCGTGAGATGGGCTCCAGTGTGGCTCTGTACAGCAGAAAAATCCTGATCCAAACCAAAGCCACAGACATCCTTCCCAAGTGGCTGCGCTTCCTACGAGGTCAGAGAATCAAACCATTTCAAACGCATGATAGAAATCGTATCATTCAATACTCCATTATTCCTGTCATGGCTAACACTTTACAATAAGGTTATGTTAGTTACTGCTATTTAATGCATTATTAAAGAACAAAGAATGAACAGTACATTTATTACAGGATTTGTTCATGAAAATACAGTTGATTGTTAGTTCATGTTAACTCTGTGCATTAACTGATGTTAACAAGCATGAATTTGGATGTTAATAATGCATTAGTTGAACTGTGATCAATGAATACGCTACAGGTATTGTTCATTTTTAGTTCATGTTAGTAAATATATTAACTAATGAAACCTTATTGTAAACTGTTATATATAAAATAACTGAATGTGGCTGTGTTTGTAGGTGTTGTGGACAGTGAGGATATTCCTCTAAACCTCAGCAGAGAGCTCCTACAGGAAAGCGCCCTGATCAGGTACTGCACAACCTGAAACACATTTACATTGTACATTTAGTCATTTAGTAGACGCTTTTTCCAAACACAACACTAAACCTTCCTTAGTGGAGATCCAACAATCAAGTTTTTTTTTCTTGCATTTATTTAAAAATATTCAGACAATACTTTCACACAATCTGCACTGCAATGATTTTATGGGGAAAAAGTGCGTAAAAGGAGCATTAAGTGAGGTTAAAGAAGCTGAAGATGTGCACAGGTGTACCAACAAACACACATGGGTGTAAACCTAGACTAGTCTTACGGTTTGGTTCGGTTGCGATTTATCATGTTATCAGTTCAGTTTGATATCTCGGTGCATCGACGATGCTTTCCATATACAAATAGATTTCTTTTCTTCACGACACAATAATTCTTGTATTAAAATGTATAAATATATTAATAGTAATACAATTTTGTCCTTTAATACAAGCAGTCAGATGAATGAACTGTGCCTTTAATTTTACCTGCTCAAAGAAAAAACTCTTGAATAACGTATCAGACAAAACTCAAGGACATGCAGTGAACAACATGAGCATTTAGAGCACAGGTGTCAATTACAGTTTCTGGAGGACTGCAGCTCTGCACAGTTTAGGCCCCGTTTACACTAATATGTTTTAGTTTTAAAACGCATAAGTTTTGCTACGGTTACACCATTCTTCCACACTACGCCGGAGTTTTCGAGCCCCGAAAACGGTTTTGAAAACGCTGGAGTGGCTGTTTTCATTCTAAAACGCTGCTGCTCCGTCTCAGTGTAGATGGGGGAAAACGAAGACATCTGAAAACTGAGGCGGGGCTGCAGACATTCGCCTATCTGATTGGGGCTATTCCTCAATATTAAATAGCCTAAACACAGTTCAGTGACAGTCCTGCGTCCTCTCCTTGTAAGTTCAGACTTCGCAAGTTTGATATGGAAAACAAACTCCCGAGTGTGTACATGGTACATTAAAAAGTCATTCACATCACCCTGGCTATGCTGTTTCACTTTCTTAACAATAAAATGAAAACACGACATAAGGAACTGCCTATTTTTATTTTGATATTAGCAACTTAACAGACATCAAAAAATGTGGAGGCGTCGCGTAGCTTCATAATATAAGCGTCATCTTCATGCATATTTATAACAAAACAGAGCCTATAACATTACAGCCTCCTTTCAATTTCATTGAAAATACTAAACATACCCTCTCTTTCATTGAATATCAGTTTTAATAAATAATAAAGGCCATTATAAAAGTATATCGCACAATAAGTTTATACAATAGAGACAATAAAGGCAAGCAATCAGTCAGATGTGGTGTCCGCTGTTACATTAATTAGGATATTAACCTAACTTATCTGCGCTCAGCCAAAACGCGTTACCTGAGAACAAGTAATAGATTCAAAAGACCAAAATGGGAATATGTCGTTAGATATAGACAACAAGATGAATTAAATATCACGTTTAACAAATATAGTGAGATTAGATCCAGCGGGAGATCCGTGATGAACAGTCTGACGTGCACAGTTCTCATATGGGTATGTGCTCAACACACGCTGCAGCCCATACCAGAGTGTGTGTGTGTGTGGTCACGTTTTAGTGTAGACGGAGAGCTGGGTGAAACGCTTGTGTGGACGCGGATCGTTTTCATTCTAAAACGCCGTTTTAAAACTAAAACGTACTAGTGTAAACGGGGCCTTAGTTTCAACTCTAATTAAACACACCTGATCAAACTAGTTAAGTTCTTTGGGCTTGTTTGAGACCAACAGGTGAGTGTGATGGAGTAGGGTTGAAACTAAACTGTGCAGAGCTGCGGCCCTCCAGGAACTGGAATTGACACCTGTGATTTATAGCAAATAAACAAATGTAAATATCATCCCGCTTGCTTTTTGAGCGTTGTTAAGTGAGTTTTTACACCTCTATGATTAGTCATTGTCTACAATGTCTCGTCCGTCTTTCAGATGAGACATTTAAACCGAGGTCCTAACTCTCTGTGGTCATTAAAATCCCATGGCACTTCTCATAAAAGAGCAGGGGTGTAACCCCGGTGTCCTGGTCAAATTCCATCCATCGGTTCTTATCAATCCTAATCATCCCCATCCACCGAATTGGCTCTATCACGGTCTCTCCACTCCACCTATAGCTGGTGTGTGGTGAGCACACTGGCGCCGTTGTCCTGTGGCTGCCGTCACCTCATCCAAGTGGATGCTGCAGACTGGTGGTGGTGTGGATAGACATGATTGTGAAGTGATTTGGGTGTATGGCCATACATGGTAAATGCGCTATATAAATACACATTACTTACTTACACACGCTTATTAGAAAGGGCTGTGATCGGCTATAAAACTGTCAGCACTGTTCACCGTTGAGTGATACGGACTCTGAAGAACGTCCATGGTTACAGTCTATATGTGCAAAATATGCACGGTTATCACAGCTGATCCACGTGGTGGAATAAACTCTCTCTACAGACACTTTGAATCCACAAGAAAGTTACCTTAAAAACATGCCAGTAGCTCAAAGGTCCAAAGTTAGGAGAGAGTAGTGGTGTTTTACAGCTTTCATTTTCTCCCTAGCAGTGAAATAGTGTCTCCGATACCGAATTGTCCGCATCTGCATTGCGGTGCACTGAAGAAATAATTAATTTTGACACCCCTAGAACACACAGAAATGACCAAACACCCTCAGAAAACAAGATATTCATAAATAGATTTAATAAATACTGACTTTTGTTCATTTATCACAATAATTTTGTGATATATTGTGCAGCCCTAAATAAAATGTTATTTTGAATTCATTTGACAGCTGTGTCATGTTAAATTGAAAGGAAGTAGAATAGGCCAACACTACTAAGTCTTAAAATGTCTTAAACTGCAAAAACAAAATTCTAGGCCTTAAAGTCTTAAATTGACCAAAATATTGTGTTGTACGTAGGTCTTAAATCGTTTTAAACGGGTCTGCATTTTTCTATGTCCACGAAAAGCTACTTAATCAACCCGAAACCATCCAATCACTAGCAATCCATCTCAATAGATCTTATAAGAAATGTTTTGTGTTTAACTCTATTTACCACTTATTAATTTTCCTTTGGGTTAGTCTAATTATTAATCAGGAGTCGCCACCGCAGAATGAACCGCCAACTTATCCAGCATATGTTTTACACTGCGGATGCCCTTCCAGCCGCAACCCAGTCATGGGAAACATCCATACACACTCATACACTACGGCTAATTCACCTATAGCGCATGTCTTTGGACTGTGGGGGAAACCGGAGCACCCTGAGGAAACCCATGTCAACATGGGGAGAACATGCAACACACAAAAATGCCAACTGGTCCAGCCAGGACTCGAACCAGCGGCAGCGCTACCCACTGCACCACTATGTTGCCCTCTATTTATCAATATAGTTGAATTATCTTCAGAACATTTGTTTAACAGATCTGCATTTATTTATGGTGAGGGCGCTGACAGTTGTGCACATACAGTATTTAGCTTTTCATCTCTAAGGATGTGACGAGATCTCAGGTTACGAGATCTCACGAGACGAAATCACAACGAGATTTCTCGTCGAGGTGAAAAGTTGTCTCGTAAGTTGAGTGATCTGATGTTATGATGGAGCGTGAGGGTGAATGTAGCACTTAGGATTGGAGGCAGGATTGGATTTAAACTGTGCATCTAGTGCTTTACACACACCTAGCAACCCAGGCTGCCTCAGTGTTGCACATCACACGTTTGATTGGGTGGGTGTGATGTAACTGCTTTTTTCACCCGAGTTCAAAGGTTGCCGCATCCAAAAGCAGAGGCTGCTGGTACACAAATTAGCCACGGCTCGTAAGCATGCGATATAATAGCACTTTAGGTATGCTGAAAGTCATAATCGTTGTAAACACAAATAGAATTAAGACATGTGGAGTATTTATGGCATAATTCATAAAATAAAATACCATTCATTACAAGTTGCTTAAAAAGCACCTAAATTGTTTTGCATTTTGTGGATTTTTTTTTTATTTTAATATTATTATTATTTTTTTTACTTTTTTTCCCTAGTTAAAAAAATCTATTTTCCAATAATATTTAAAATTATATATACAAATTTTTTATTCATATATTAGCAAAATATTTAGCAGTGTTTGCATGTCCTTTACTGCATAGAATTCATTAAAATAGAAGTAAAACAACTTTATAAAGTTATTTTTTTTTTAAAGTTACCAAAATAGTTTTGTGTTTTGTTGTTTTTTTATAATTTTTTTTCAGTTGAATAAAAGACTATTTTCCATTCTTATATTTTACCAGTTAAGATTTTTAAAAAATAGGGTAAAAATCTCGTCTCGCCTCATTCTCGTGAACCCAATCTTGTGTCTCGTCTCGTCGAGTAAGCGTCTCATGGAGCAACACCCTTACTCATCTCTATTATAAAACTTTAAGGCATTGTTTCTGAAAGAGATGCTTGAGTTCACTGACACCACCAACAGAGATTTTTATATAAACATGATGGGCTATATATATTGCGTCATCCATTTATTGAGGTCCTATCCCTGTATTCCTCTGTAAGTCGATATATTGATTATTGTGACCGGCTTACTCACGGTAACATTTAAAGGGATAGTTGACCCGAAAATAAACATTTTCATCATTGAATGTAATTTTAAACCTTTTTTTTAATCCTTATGGAAGTCAATTGGTGCCAGCTAAATTTCCTCTTTTGTGTTTAACAAAATATATTTTCTAGAATGCTGCTACCCATCGACTTCCATCGTAGATAAATTACTATAGAAGTCAATTGGTGCCAGCAAAAACTAGTGGTGGGCAAAGCGAGGCTTCCTGAAACAGTAGAAAGCAATTGTGTTGAAGTTTTGAAATCCGTCTCTACAGTGACACCTAGTGGTATTTTTATGTATTGCTCTTGAAGAAACAGTTAAGCAAATTGAGGTATTGTGAGTTCCAGACTAGCAAGCAGAAATAATAGGTTTGAATCCAGGGTGACGCAGCTATAGATGATAGTTTTAAAATGCTCTGTTCTTGTAACGTGTTTTGTTTTAACATTGGTCTGACATTTGAATGAACACTGTGAATAAATATGTCTTGTTTTTGTCATAAAAATTTAACATTATTAAAATACATCAAGTCATAATTTCAGAGTATTTGTACAAGTCAAGATTCAAACTCGAGCCATTTGCAGCACAGTTACACTGTGCAAACGCACAGTCCACTAGGCTACATGTCAATCAAACGCAGATTTGCCAGGTCTGGAGGCGCTTCTGTAATGCCAGATGCTTTTGAATCACTTTAGTCACGTGACCTGGGTGTTTCAGAGTAGTGTTTCGAACAACTTGCACTTCGGGATCGTAACACTGCGTCAACCTCAGTTTCATGTCAGCTATCCCTACCTAGAACCCACTGACTTTCATAGTAGGAAAAAAAATACTGTGGAAAACAATTGGTGTCAGAAAAATATCATCTTTTGAACTGTTCAACCTAAATTATTTGGTAGAATGCTAGTTGCTGGTTACCATCAACTTTCATAGTAGGACAAAAATGCGATGGAAGTCAATTGGTGCCAGAAGATATATTGTAGAATGTTGGCTAAGAAATAACTAAATTAAATCATTTTGATTAGGATAGTAGAAATCATTATAGGGTTTAGCCCTGTATAAGTCTGAAATTTCATTAATAATTGTCTTAAAAGTCTTACATCTGAATTGATGAAACCTGCAGAAACCCTGTACTTAGTATATATAATAATAATTCTAACTCATTTTCTGTCAGGAAACTGCGGGATGTTTTACAGCAGCGTGTCATTCGGTTCCTGTTGGACCAGAGTAAGAAGGACCCGGAGAAATATGCTCGCTTCTTCGAGGACTACGGGCTGTTCATGCGCGAGGGCATCGTGACCACAGCCGAGCAGAGCGTCAAGGTGCCAGACGCTTCATTTACTCTTCATAATCTGGATGTTTTCTCGTTTGTTAATGTCTGCTTTATTGTGATGTCAGGAGGACATTGCTAAACTGCTGCGCTTCGAGTCGTCGGCTCTACCTGCCGGACAACAGACTAGCCTGATGGAGTATTCCTCCCGCATGAAGGCAGGAACCAGAAACATTTATTACCTGTGTGCTCCCAATCGACACCTGGCTGAACACTCGCCGTACTTCGAGGCTATGAAACAGAAAGATATGGAGGTGAGAGAGTTAACTAACCCAACACATGGTCGCATTTATAGAGAGTTCACCCAAAAAGGAAAATTGTTTCATTATTTATTGTGATTTTAAACTTTGGCACTATGGAAGTCAGTTGGTGCCAGCAAAATATCTTCATTTGTGTTCAACTGAAAATATTTTGTAGAAAGCTGGTTGCTGGTACCCATCGACTTTCATAATATGAAAAAATACTATGGAAGTCAAATGATGGCAACAAAATGTTGTATTTTTGTACTATGTAATTCAACATTCTACAAAATATCTTCTGCTGAACACAAAAGATATTTTGTTGGCACAAATTGACTTCCATAGTAATTTTTCCTGCTATGTAATTCAGCATTCTACAAAATATCTTCTGTTGAACACAAAAGACGACATTTTGTTGGCATAATTTTACTTCCATAGTATTTTTTTCCTACTATGAAAGTTCATGGGAACCAGCAAGCAACATTCTACAAAATTTTCAGTTGAACAAAAAAGAAGGTATTTATCTGGCACCAATTGACTCCCATAGTAATTTTGCGTACTATGTAATTCAGCATTCTACAAAATATCTTGTTTTACACAAAAGATTATATTTTTCTGCCACCAATTGACTTGCATTGAAGGTTAAAATGCTATGGAAGTTGATGGGTACACCAGCAATCAGCAATTTTTTCAAATTCATATTATCCAAAAAAATATATTTTTTTGCTGGCACCAACTGACCTCCATAGTCATTTTTCGTACTATTGAATTCAGCATTCCACAAAATATCTTTGGTTGAACAGTTCATCCTAAAATGAAAATTCTACCATCATCTACTCACCATTTATTTTAACACAAAAGAAGATATTTTGCTGGCACCAATTGACCTCCATAGTAATTTTTTATACTATGTAATTAATCATTCTGCAAAATATCTTCTGTTGAACACAAAATATTATATTTTGCTGGCACCATTTGACTTTCATTGTATTGTTTTCCCTACTATAGAAGTCGATAAGTACACCAGTAACCAGCATTCTACAAAATATCTTCAGTTGAACAAAAAAGATATTTTGCTGCCACCAGTTGACTTCCATAGTACTTTTGTGTACTATGTAATTCAGCATTCTGCAAAATATATTATGTTTAACACAAAAGATTATATTTTTCTGCCACCAATTGACTTCCATAGCAGTTTTCCCTTCCATGGAAGTCGATGGGTACACCAGCAACCAGCAATCTAGAAATTATATTCAATTGAACATAAAAGACTTCCATATTATGGAAGTCAATTGGTGTCAGCAAAATATCATCTTTTGTCTTAAACGTAGGATATTTTTTATAATGACTAATTACATAGTGCACAAAATTACTATGGTAGTCAATTGGTGCCAGCAACATATATTCTTTTGGGGTTTTTTTTCAACCGAATATATTTTGTAGATTGCTGGTTGCTGGTGTACCCATCGACTTCCATGGAAGGGAAAAATGCTATGGAAGTCAACTGGTGGCAGAAAAATATCACCATTTGTCTTAAACGTAGGATATTTTTTAGAATGGCTAATTACATAGTGCACAAAATTTCTATGGTAGTCAATTGGTGCCAGCAACATATATTCTTTTTTTGTTCAAAGAGATGTCTTAAGATATTTCGTAGAATGTTGGTTGCTGGTTCCTATTAACTTTCATAGTAGAGAAAAATTAATATGGAAGTCAAATTACGCCAACAAAATGTTGTCTTTTGTGTTCAACAGAAGATATTTTGTAGAATGCTAAATTACATAGT
>CAIGQZ010013813.1:1881091-1902163 GCA_903798205.1 Danio tinwini
TTTTGTGTTCAACAGAAGATATTTTGTAGAATGCTAAATTACATAGTACGAAAAATACTATTGAAGTCAATTGGTTCCAGCAAAATATCTTATTTTGTGTTCAACAGAAGATATTTTGTAGAATGCTAAATTACATTGTACAAAAAATACTATGGAAGTCAATTGGTGCCAGAAAAAATATCTTCTGTTTTGTTCAACTAAATATACTTTGTAAAATGCTGGCTACTGGTACCAATCAACTTCCATAGTAGGGAAAAAATACTGTGAAAGTCAATAGGTGACAGCAAAATAAAATATTTTGTGTTCAACAGAAGATATTTTGTAGAATGCTAAATTACATAGTACAAAAAATTACTATGGAGGTCAATTGGTGCCAGCAAAATATCTTTTGTGTTTAAGTAAAGGGTGAGTAAATGATGGTAGAATTTTCATTTTGGGATGAACTGTTCAACCAAAGATAATGGAATGCTGAATTCCATAGTAGGAAAAATACTATGGAAATCAATTGGTGCCAGAAATATATAATCTTTTATGTTCAACAGAAGATACTTACCCATCAACTTTCATAGTAGGAAAAAATAGTATACAAAATAATAGCAAAATACTAGCTGCTACCCTTCGATTTCCATAGTAGGAAAAAATACTATGGAAGTTAATTGGTGCCAGCAAAATATCTTTTTTTTTTTGTGTCCACCCGAAGGAAGAAATTCTTTTGAACAACATTTAAACAAGGGTGGGTAAATGATGGCAGTACATTTTTGGGTGAAATATCCTTTTAAGACCAAACAGACAATGAAACTGAGACGTCATATTGTAACTAGTTTCTGGAAGCAACTTATAATAAAATTACAATTTTAAAATACGGAGGTGAGAGAGTTAAAGCAGTAGTTCACCCCAAAATTAACATTTTTAAAGTAAAGTGTTTTCATACCTTTTTTTTTTTTCTTCTTGAAACACATAAGATATTTTGAAGAAAGCTAAAAACCTGAAACCACCGACTTCCATAGTAGGTAAAACAAACTATGGAACTATGGAAGTCAATAGATACAGGTTTCCAACATTTTTCAGAATATCTTCTTTTGTCTTTAACAGAAGAAACTCAAATGTTTGAAGCAAGTAAAGTGTGAGTAAATGATGACAGAATTCTCATTTTTAGGTGAACTGTCCCTTTAACAAACTAACTTTATCTCATTTTAATTTAAACCTAGAATATATTAATATTAATTAGCTGAAAACAATTAATAGTTTAAAATCATTCACTCAAATCACTCCATTTTGAAAAAAAAATACGAGTGGTATTCTTTACTGACAAGGCTTTCTGTAGCTTTTGAGATGAACACAAGAGGGCGCTAGCGTTTCTGCTAATCACCAAATGGCCAAATTTATTAGCCAGCAGCTAACTGAATGCTGAAGATGCTAATAAAATGGGATTTATTAAACTATATTGTCTGTGACCACAGCTTAACGAAAATATTCCTCTTAATTTTCTTGTGATCTGGCTTCATTTAGATTTAGATATTGAGATGCTACAAACATCCCATTCACATTTAATTGACAATTACATGTATTAATAATAATACAAATTATATTTTCATTCATTTATTCGTTTTCCTTCAGCCACAGTGGAATGAACTGCCAACTATTCCAGCATATGTTTTACTCAGCAACCCAGTACTAGTAACAAATTATATTTTATTAAAAAAAAGAGAAATAAAGAGAGTAAAATCTTTACTTCTCATATATAAAGTTCATCTTTTTTGCAATGCTGAGTAAATAAATGAAGATCTTGATCAATTCATTTTAGAATTCACTTTTAAGGCAGTCACTGTTCTGAATTGATTTTAATTTAACCTAACATAAATAGCATTAATAGCATATAACTTTCACATTGTTTCAGCTTTTTTTTATTGATTTATACTTTTAATCATTCATTCATTTTCTTTTCGGCTTAGTCCTTTTAATAATCCGGGGTCGCCAGAGCGGAATGAACCGCCAACTTATCCAGCACATGTTTTACGCAGGGGATGCCCTTCCAGCTGCAACCCATCTCTGGGAAATATCCATACACACTCATTCACACTCATACACTATAAGCAATTTAGCTTACCCAATTCACCTGTACCGCATGTCTTTGGACTGTGGGGGAAACCGGAGCACCCGGAGGAAACCCACGCAAACGCAGGGAGAACATGCAAACTCCATACAGAAATGCCAACTGACACAGCCGAGGCTCGAACCAGCGACCTCCTTGCTGTGAGGCGACAGCACTACCTACTGCGCCGCCTTTTAATCATTCAATATTTATTAATTTAACCATAATTAAACCATAATTGGTTAAACATTTTGCAGTGAATGACTTGTAATGGATTGTAATTTAGATTTGGATTGAGTTCATGATAAAGTTAAGTTAAAACCATGTGTTCATCTAACTGAAGTGATGAGGAAAGCATTTACTAAAGACAATAACAATAAAAATACGACGTGCCTGTTGTTTTGGTCTCTGCAGGTCTTGTTCTGCTTCGAGCAGTTTGACGAGCTCACGCTTCTTCACCTCAGAGAGTTCGACAAGAAAAAGCTGATCTCCGCTGAGACGGACATCGTTGTAGATCACTACAAAGAGGAGAAATTCCAGGACAGCAAACCAGGTTAGAAACAGCACGAGTGTAAACAGTCACAGTGCAGTCATTATACTGTGCTGTCCTTGAGTTGATGTTCTTTGCCTCATTTTGCAAATGTTAAAGGGCACCTATTTTACCCCTTTTTTAAGATGATATTAATATTATGGTTCTTCTGAGTGTGCCAGTTTAGGTTCAGTTCAAAACACAATTCAGATTTTTTTTATTATGATGTGTTAAAAAGTGTCATTTTGGGGGCGTGTACACAGTTTGCTGTTTTAGGGGTGTGTTGCTTCACATGAAAATTTGTTACGACTTCCTGCTCAACTTAACAAGGGGGCGGAGCCAAGAGCTTGTAGCCTACACCGAGACTAATAAAGCACACTGAATTAACTTTGACTGAAGAGCATCGCACACCGGATGCACCGCGACACGGCGCGCACATGACAGTTGAAAGTATCGCACACTTGCAGCGCCGGTGTGTCACCTGATAAAAACTTCATGCCGCTGCATGGCGCGACGCTGCGTGTCACCGAGCGGCGCTTCTGGTGTACGACCTGCTTGAGGCTATAACTAAAGGGCATGATACACCGGATGCGTCGCTCAGAGCCACGACGCGGCACACTAGACGCGCACATTCGCATGTTATTTAAAATGAAACTATTCAGATAACGCTCTGTGGTGCTGCAGACATATGAACAGTGTCCTGAGCAGGGCCAGCGCGTCCATAGAGGCGACCTAGGCGGCAGAATAGTGAGCAAACCCCACGGTCGTCACTTTCATCCACGACACCGCAAAATGCATGGCGATGCGCGTCGTTAGTTCGTTATTTTTCTAATGGAGGGACGAGCACGTGAGGCAGCACGCTCGCATATTCCAGCTGCACCTAGTTAAGATGACAGGGAGCTTCTGTGACCGTAGGAAATGCAAACTGCTTAAGTTTAAGGAAGACGCAATGAAAAGTACACATGTATGCAATCACACCAAAACTCACAAACACTGGCGGCCAGGAGAGTGATAACATGGTCAGTGTTGAGCCCAATGAGCCTTACATCTAAAAATAGAGCAAGGGTGTTTCTTTGGTGACATCGCTTTGACTCACACGCTGAAAATGGCGGACGTGAAACAACATACTGAGGATATGGTAATGCACACCTGTCAATCAATATTGGTGGGCGGGGGGACCACACTCCTACGTCAAGTTGCGGTCGATCTCAAAACCGCTCCAATTGGTCCACCGTTTTTATGTTGTTAAATTGAAAAAAAAGGGCTGAGTGTGTTTATATCACCCCAATATGACGGTCTATACACTATACCTACACATATGTCTGTCCAAACAGCTTGAAAAGTAGATTTTTTACCATAGGTGCCCTTTAAAGGTGAGAATTTTAATTAAATATTTTTTTAGATGTTAGTAACAATATGTTTTGTGGATATCTTTAAGCTAGTGTGGTGCAAAACTGTGACAAAATTCAAGTTAGATGATATAATCTCAATGTATACATACCAAGCTTGCAGTTTGTCACTTTGCCTAAATGAATCAACACTTTTTTTTGACGTCACCTCATACTTCAGTTTCTCATCAAATCTTCTGACCAATCAAATGCTCTATAGTGTCTTAAGCAGGTCGCACACCAGAAGCGCCGCTCATTTCAGAATTCTAAACATAGGTTTCTATCAGGGTACACACACCAGCAACGACTCAGGACACTGTTCATATTTCTGCTGCACCACAGAGCGCCATCTGATTAGTTTCGTTTTAAATAGCATGTGAATGTGCGCGTCTGGTGTGACTTTCAACTGTCATGTGCGCGCTGTGTCGCGGCGCATCCGGTGTGTGACACCCTTTACATGCCCTGCCCCCCTTCAAGATGATTATCGTTTGCTTTTCATTTGATGCGCTTGAGCTCAACCCCTCTCACTGGCAGAGCTGTGATTAAAACAAAATGCTATTGGCTGTTTATATCCCACTCTCTCTTCATGGTTCGTTTGTAATGCCATGTGTATTTATATAGCACATTTATCATGTATGGCCATACACACAAAGCGGTTCACAATCATGAGGGGGGTCTCTCCACACCACCAGCAGTGTGCTGCATCCACTTGGATGATGTGACGGCAGCCACAGGACAACAACAATAGTGCGCTCACCACACACCAGCTATTGGGGGAGTGGAGACACAGTGATGCAGCCAATTCGGTGGATGGGGATGATTGGGAGGCCATGATCGGTAAGGTCCAATGGAGAGAATTTTGCCAGGACACCAGGATTACACCCCTATTCTTTATGAGAAGTGCCATGGGATTTTTAATAACCACAGAGAGTCAGGACCTCGGTTTAACGTTTCATCTGAAAGATGGCACTCACTGATAGTATAGTGTCCCCTTTACTATACTGGGGCATTAGGACTCACACAGACCACAGGTTGAGCACCCCCTTCTGGCCTCTCTAACACCACTTCCAACAGCAACCTAGTTTTCCCATGTGGTCTCCCATGCAAGTACTGACCAGGCTCAGCCCTGCCTAGCTTCAGTCAGTAACCGGTTTTGGGCTGCAGGGTGATATGCCTGTGGCATTTGAGATTGCGTCAAACATCGAACAAAAAACAAGCACATTTAAAAGCACTTCAACCGACCTTTAATGTTAGAGCAGAAAACGTTCTGACCTGTGTTTTATTGTTCTTCTGCAGCATCAGAGCGGTTGAGCAGTGAACAAGCTGAAGATCTGCTGGCCTGGATGAGGAATGCACTGGTTCAGAGAGTCACCAACATCAAGGTGAACATAATCACACAACAAAAACAATACACACTGTTCACAAACATTTTCACTCTTTTACTTAATAGCTGCTTTTGTGTCATCAGACAATTGCATATGTAAAGCCTTGTCAAAATAGGGTTCCTACTAGGGCTGCACAATATATAGATTAGGATCGTTATCACCATAATAGAATGTACAGTGCTTCCCACACATAGACTTTACTTGGGTGAGCCGCCACGATATATTAACGGCTGCCTAAGTATATTTAGTGACATTTTTTTTTTTTTACTATTATTATCCTTTTACAGTTTGGTATTCCCCCAATGTAACCACACATCCGCAATCGATTAAGTAGTGGAAAATCTCTTCTTGTTTTGTACTGCACGAGAACTGTCAAAACCACCACAAACAGTCTCATGTGCTCTGCAGACCCACATAGATGTGCCGTTTTGGATTAGGGACTTAAATTCGTCTAGCCAGGTAAAGTCTCCTAAAATGTCCGGGATTCGGCTTTTGCTTTCTAAAGCTGTTGTTAATTGTATGCGTTTTTGCATTACCTCCTCATTTAAACCTACTTTCGCTTGGCTTTGCAGCTGACTATGCATACACAGTAGCAAGAGCGAGAGAACCATTAAAAAATTCATTCTTGTCGCTGCCAGTGGTGTAGTGGTTAGTACGTCGACACATTCACTCCGGTGCTCACGGCGACCCGAGTTCGATTCCCGCCTCATGGTCCTATGCCGATCCTTCCCCTCTCTCTGCTCCCCTTGCTTTCCTGTCAATGATCTCTACTGTCCTATCCATTAAAAGTGAAAACCCCGGAAAAAAAAAATAAATAAATAATTAATTCTTTACACTAAACGACTCAGAAAAACTTGACTAAATACTCGAAGAGGACTAAATGACTATAAACTGGTTGTAAAATATATATCTATTTTCTATACATATCTACAATGCTTTGGCATTCAAGTTTGCTTTGAACTGGAAAGAAAAGCAGATTTTACCTGTCAGTGGGTGCACATGGCTCCTGAATAGCATAAAAGTAAGACAAGTAGTGTATTTCTTTTTTTTATTTCAACAGTTTTTTACTTTAACCCATAGGTCTTAAACTGGATTCCTGGAGAGCCGCAGCTCTGCACAGTTTTGCTCCAACCCTTATCAAACACAGCTGATTCAAATGATCAAATTGGAGGTGGTTGGAGCTAAACTATGCAGAGCTGCGGCCCTCTTGGAATTGAGTTTGAGACCAATGCTTTAACCCATTGAAAAGGAACAATGTAAAACTGTGTCATAATAAATAAAATGATTGTTATAAATTAAATGATGTTTTGTTTGTCACATATAGTTAATGATTATAACTATGGTGTGTTTCAATCCGGCTACCACTGCAAGTATATTCCAAACCTCTGGGAAGCACTGTATATGCAATACCCATATCACAGAGAAGTGCAATAATCTTCATTCATTTTATAGTCAATGTAAAAAAAATGAGCCATCGTTCCACTTAATGTTTTTCATGTGTTAATAGTAAAACACAAAGTTCTTTTTAAAAAAAAATTATAAATAAATCAAGGCCTGCCTTTACATTTGAGAAGTCATTTCACTTATATTTGTCACAATAGGTAAGAGACTAATACAACTTGTTTCATGGCGAATTTTAAATTCTGCTGCAAAATTTAACAAGACAACTCGAATGCATTCATTTGTGCGTTTCATTTCCATACAAAACAAAATATCAGTTTCATTTTTGCACATTTTCATTCAGTATTTTCAGTGTTGAATAACACATCTGTTTATTTATTTGCTACTCAGCCATTTAATTAATCACTCTTTGTATTGTGCTGATGACAAACCCTATTCATGAACAGGATTTTGCAATCATTTTTTCTTCCTTATTGTGACAGCTATTTGACATGAAACGCATTCTCCAAGGAGAAAACTAAATCAGAGTGGCATTTTTTTTCATTGCAAATTGGATTATTGTCATGTAAATGCTCATTTAGGCGACGCAGTGACGCTGCAGGTAGTGCTGTCACCTCACAGCAAGAAGTTCGCTGATTTGAGCCTCGGCTGGGTCAGTTGGCGTTTCTGTGTGGAGTTTGCATGTTCTCCCTGCGTTTGCGTGGGTTTCCTCTGGGTGCTCCAGTTTCCCCCACAGTTCAAAGACATGCAGTACAGATGAATTGGGTTGGCTAAATTGTCCATAGTGTATGAGTGTGTATGGATGTTTACCAGAGATGGGTTGCAGCTGGAATTGCATCCACTGCGTAAAACACGTGCTGGATAAGTTGGCGGTTCATTCCGCTGTGGCGACCCCGGATTAATAAAGGGACTAAGCCGAAAAGAAAATGAATGAATGAATGAATGAAATGCCCATTTATTTACATGCAAGCGCACATAAATATTTTAATTTAAATGAATTGAAATCAATATAAATAAATTGTAATATAAACAGATTACCGAGAAACACGTTCCCGAGATGTTCAAAGTCTAGAAAAAGGAAACAAAAACATGTGAGTTCAAAATAGTTTAAATATTTGGCTTAAGGATTTTTGCATCTATGGGGGATAAGGGAACTCTCCGATTTCGTCTAAAATACCTTCTGAAGATGAACCAAGGTCTTGGTGCATTAAAAATGTGGCTTATTGGCTATCAGCAAAAATCCACACATTTCCTTATAGCTATGACTATTTATCATCATTGACTGTGTTTGTGCAGGTGACCCCTCGTCTGGACACTCACCCGGCCATGATCACGGTGTTGGAGATGGGAGCCGCTCGACACTTTTTGCGCACACAGCAACTGGCCCGCAGCTCCGAAGAAAGAGCCCAGATCCTGCAGCCCACGCTGGAGATCAATGCTGGGTAAGAAGACAAGAACAACATAAATAAACAATCTGATCGTGAAGCTCCCTTTCCTCCATAGACCGAAATGATCTCAAAAAGGAACCAAAAACACTCCATGTGACTTAAGTGGTTTAACTGTAATCATATGAAGCTCCAAGAACACTTTTGTGCACCAAAAAAATTAGGTTGTTTGCCTATATCTTCTGTTCTGTTCATTGTCAGGAAAACATGAAGTATTTGCCATTAGAGTCAGTAATGCAACACGCAAGCATTTTTGTGCAAGAAAAAAACTTTGTTCGCCAATCAGGGTGTGCTTTTACTACAGCAGGGTTTCCGCGGGGTCTTAAAGTCTAAAAATACTATTAAATTCGCTGTTCTAGGTCTTAAATATTTTTGCACAGGTCTTATTTTTCCCATGTCCATGTAACGCTACATCTAATGCTCATTTAAATTATTTTTTGTTGTTGTTGCTTGGTTTTGGTGGTGTTGTAGTCCTTTACTTCACTAGTCCTAATGTAATTTGCGGTATTACAACTACAAATGAGACCAGCATGCAATAGCCAATCAGCTTTCTGTTATTGGGCATTGTTTGTGAAGGTTCGCTTTCGGTGCGCGCGACATGATTTTGGCTGGCAGCGTGAACAGATTTCGGGTGAACAGTTTGCGCGACACTGCATTTGATTTGAGTTGAATATGAAACACTTTGAAGAGATTTTGTCTGAAATAGGTACGTCTGTACACGCATCTTAACGATCCGTCCATGTGCAATCATTATAGAGATAATCAGATGACCAATAATTCTTGGCTAGAAATTGCAACAGCCATGGAAAAGGAGGAAAGTTTTTGTAAAAGTTTGGAAAAACCTGAGGGATAAGTCTGTTAAAACAAAAAAAATGCCATGGCAAAAGTGGAGACCCGTGTGGTTAATAGCTACAAACTAAAATTAAGTGACAAATTATGTCTTTGATAACTGGAAAAGAATATATGAACCTATTAGTTTACAATATACTGATGCCCAAATTCTGGGCTTTTTTAGTGATAATGGTCAGAATTGTTGGACCATTATTGCCTTTTTAGCCTTTATAGGACAGAAATTAGCCAGACAATAATGTGTGAATTGTTGAGTAGGCAAAATAAAAAAAACGTCTGTATTTTTAGTACCCTTTTTTTATTTTTTTGCTTTTATTCTTACCATAATAAAAATATAATTGTAGAGAAACTCATTTTCTCTTGTCATTGATATTTAACTTTAATAGGTAGAAATGTCCGAGATATGAACAAAAGCAAGTGATGCATCAAAGTTTGATTAAAAAAAATCTTAAATGGTAATAAAAATCCTTATAATCATTATAATAAATTATAAAAATAATTCGTTTTAAAATCTTGAACAATATTAATGATATGACGTAGTTCCGGAATCGTACTACATCTCTGTTTATCCGTCTGACTTTAGGTTGGGTTTCTTTTGACGGGCCCCTGTTGTTTTAAAGAGTATCACAACGACGAACGCATCAAGTATAAAAGCCTTGTTTCGTGAGGTGCGTGATGCTCCATCAGTGAAAGTATAAATTAGCCTTAAGATTATTTTTTTTTGTAGTTCAGTGGTCCATCTAACTTGTCTTTAGTACTGTTCAATTTAAATAAATTTATTTTACCACAAATTTTGTGATTTTTGCATTTTCTCTTGCATGTTTTTTATATTGTGATATAGGTCTTAAATGTAATACTTAATGGTCTTAAAAAGGTCTTAAAGTCTTAAATTTGACATTATGATATCTGCAGAAACTTGCAGAAACCACTTGTGTGTTGCGGTAACGGTAAATATTTAATATCGCCCTGACAAGGAACAGAAGATATAAGTACACAACCTCATTTTTAGAGTTGTTTTGCTGCACAAAAGTGTTCTTGGAGCTTCATATGATTACAGCTGATCCACTGAAGTCACATGGAGTGTTTTGACAAAGTTTTTGGTTCCTTTTCTCTAATTTTCCAGATCATTTCTGTCTGTGGAGACAGCAACAGTCCAGAGATGTTCAAAGCCCATAAAAGGAACCAAAAACATTGCCAAGAACACTTTTGTGCACCAAAAAAACTCTAAAATGAGGTTGTTTGCCTGTACCTTTTGTTCTGTTCCTTGTCAGGACAATATAAAATATTTGTCATTGGAGTCAGTAATGCAACACACAAGCTCCAAGAACACTTTTGTGCACCAAATGTTGATCGCCAATGTATTCCATGTCAAATTAAGGTGTGTGTTTACTACAGGCAATACATCACTTGTTTGTTGCGCCAATGGCAAATAGTTCACATTGTCCTGTTAAGGAACAGTAGATATAGGCAAACTACCTCATTTTTTTGTTGTTGTTTTGGTGCACAAAATGTTCTTGGAGCCTATTGTATTATAGTTTATCCACTAAAGTCACAAGGACTGTTTTTACAATGTTTTTGGATCCTTTTTTGGACTCTGAACATCTCGGGACTGTTGCTGTCTCCATAGACTGAAATGATCTGAAAAAAAGAACCAAAAACATTGTCAAAACACTCTGTGTGGCTTCAGTGGTTCAACTGTAATCATATGAAGCTCCAAGAACACTTTTGTGCACCAAAAAACTCTAAAATGAGGTTATGTGCCTATATCTTCTGTTCTGTTTCTTATCAGGACAATATAAAGTATTTGTCATTGGAGTCAGTAATGCAACATGCAAGTGGCAAGAATTTTTTGTGCACCAAAAAAACTTTGTTCGCCAATGTATTCCATGTCAAATCAGGGTGTGCTTTTACTACAGACAATACAACACTTGTGTTTAATACTTAATGGTCTTAAAAAGGTCTTAAAGTCTTAAATTTGACATTATGATATCTGCAGAAACTTGCAGAAACCACTTGTGTGTTGCGGTAACGGTAAATATTTCATATCGCCCTGACAAGGAACAGAAGATATAAGTACACAACCTCATTTTTGGAGATGTTTTGGTGCACATAAGTGTTCTTGGAGCTTCATATGATTACAGCTGATCCACTGAAGTCACATGGAGTGTTTTGACAAAGTTTTTGACAAACCCTTTTCTGGACTTTGAACATCTCATCACCTTTGCTGTCTACGGAGGATGAGAAAGCTCTCAGAATTCATCTAAAATATCTACATTTGTGTTCTGAAGATGAATGAATGTCACAGGCGATAACAACATGGAATTTTCATTTTTGAGTGAACTAACCCTTTAATACAGCATATTGTACTTGCGTAATGTGTAGAAATGAAGTCGTTTCTCTGACATCAAGTGTTCATTTTGCAGGCATGATCTGATCAAGAAACTTCACGCGCTGAAGGACTCGAACCCTGAGCTGGCACAGCTTCTGCTCGAGCAGGTAAAGAACATTTTAATAAATATCACCAATTTTACCACTTCAGCTTTAATACTAAATCAGCAATTTGATGCAAATGTCAACCTTGCCATGAAAAAATGTAAGTTTTCACCAAAATAGCGAAACCATTTTAAAGTGTTTTGTGTGGGCTTGTAGTCTACATTACTGTGAAAATACTCAAGTCTCTGTCAGTGTTTTCAAACTATTATATTTGATTTACCAAAGTCACACAAGTGGAAATTTCACATCAGTCACATGCATAACCAAGCTTTTTCCTCATACATGCAAAAACATGTCAAATCAGTCATGTTAGTTGTATAGTGAGCAACTCGTATCCTTCTGATTAGCATCGATTCTTTTGGGTTGTGCAGTTTAATTCACAGAATTTCTACAAATGTTGTAGACTGTAAACTTAAACTTTTTTTGGATGTGACCAAAAAAGTTAGTATTTTCCTAATTTAAAGGGCACCTATTTTACCCCTTTTTTAAGATGTAATATTAATATTATGGTTCTTCTGAGTGTGCCAGTTTAGGTTCAGTTCAAAACACAATTCAGATTTTTTTATTATGATGTGTTAAAAAGTGTCATTTTGGGGGCGTGTACACAGTTTGCTGTTTTAGGGGTGTGTTGCTTCACATGAAAATTAGTTACGACTTCCTGCTCAACTTAACAAGGGGGCGGAGCCAAGAGCTGCCCCACTTTGTGTATTGCAGTAGACAGGCAGACAGAGAGAAGCAACATGAGAGGACCAGCATTCAGCCATACATGTAGGACTCAGACACAGACCAAGCAGAGAGTACAAAATCATTTGTGTCTTTGTATAGTTTTACAGCCAGCTGTGTGCTAGTTTAAAGCTCCGAGCTTGTAGCCTACACCGAGACTAATAACCAAGCACACTGAATTAACTTTGACTGAAGGGCATCACACACCGGATGCACCGCGACACGGCACGCACATGACAGTTGAAAGTATCACACACTTGCAGCGTCGGTGTGTCACCTGATAGAAACTTCTGTTTAGAATTCAGAAATTCATGCCGCTGCGTGTCGCCAAGCGGCGTTTCTGGTGTAGGACCTGCTTGAGGCTATAACTAAAGGGCATCATACACCGGATGCGTCGCTCAGAGCCACGATGCGGCACACCAGACACACACATTCGCATGTTATTTAAAATGAAACTATTCAGATAACGCTTTGTGGTGCTGCAGAAATATGAACAGTGTCCTGAGCAGGGCCAGCGCGTCCATAGAGGCGACCTAGGCGGCAGAATAGTGAGCAAACCCCACGGTCGTCACTTTCATCCGCGACAACGCGAAATGCATGGCGCTGCGCGTCGTTAGTTCGTTATTTCCAATGGAGGGACGAGCACGTGAGGCAGCGCGCTCGCACTTTCCAGCTGCACCTAGTTAAGATGACAGGGAGCTTCTGTGACCGCGGGAAATGCAAACCGCTGAAGTTAAAGGAAGACACAATGAAAAGTGCACATGTATGCAAACCCACCAAAACTCACAAACACTGGCGGCGAGGAGAGCATTAACGTGGTGAATGTTGAGCCCAATGAGCCTTCCATCTAAAAATAGAGCAAGTATCCTCAACATACTGAGGATATGGTAATGCACACCTGTCAATCAATATTGGTGGGCGGGGGGACCACACTCTTACGTCAAGTTGCGGTCGATCTCAAAACAGCTCCAATTGGTGCACCGTTTTTATGTTGTTAAATTGAAAAAAAAAGCACAGAGTGTGTTTATATCACCCCAATATGACGGTCTATACACCATACATACACATATGTCTGTCCAAACAGCTTGAAAAGTAGATTTTTCACCATAGGTGCCCTTTAAAACATAAAATGGATGTTTCTGATCCTCTAACTCTGTGGTTAGTTGTTTTGGTGAATATAAACAGATGCTTCATTATAATATTAACATCTACTATCTCTGTGAATTTTTTACTGCAAATGTCACATCCATAACGCTGGTATTGCCCTTTTTTTTCATGTACATACCAGATTTACGACAACGCCATGATCGCCGCTGGCCTGAACGAAGACCCTCGTCCGATGATCTCTCGGCTGAATCAGCTGTTGACTCGAGCGCTGGAGAAACACTGAGTTCGGCCTTCAGACAGACTTGTTTTGCCATTATTAGGGACATGCACTGATGCGCAGGGCGTCTCTTTTGTGTCCTGGAGGTCATCATCACACACCCAACACAAGCAGACGCTGTTTATATGAAGACTCGTGCTGGTGACGTTCTGCTGAGGAGTTTTACAGCTGAAAAGACTGAGATTTGTGTGTCCAGCCAGTGAGGGAAAATAATAAATACCTTTAAAAACAGCAGACCGTGACTTTCAGAGCTGCACTGTTGAACTGACCTGGAAATAGACAACAGAAAATTGCAATAAGATGAAGATTTCAGTGTAAAAGTGTCTGTTAAAAATTATTTTGGTAACACTTTACAATACAGGACATGTAGTTGAAGTATTTACTTTAAATAATGAACAATAAATTATGGTATTTACTCATGTTTGTTAATGAAAATATAGTTGTTCATTTGTTAATTCATGTTAACGCTCAGTGCATTAGATAATATTAACAAGCACAACAGTATTTGGATTTGACTAATGCATTAGTAAATGTTGAACTTTGATTAATAAATGCTGTATAGTTAATGTGAGCAGCCTTACGTTAGCCCATACATTCACTACGTGTCCCATATTGTAAAGTGCAACCATTGTTGTGGACATTTTTACTTCAGTTACTTACATTTCATGTGTTTGGTTCCTGTGCAGCAGCTTTGTCCACCTGCATATTGACAATATGAAATAAAACATGCAAATGAAATATTTCAGATGCTTTATACCTATTTTAACATTGAGTTCTTTCATAAGATATATCAAGTGATTCTGAATAGCATTTAAACTAATGTTAAAGTATTAGTTCACTTACCAAATGAAAATGTCCTGATTATTTATTTGCCTCTGCATCGTCCATGTTCATTTATTATTGAGGAAAACAAACCTGCTGAAGCCTGGTTTTAGAGGGGTTTTGGCCATTTCCAGGCTGGTTTTAGCTGTTTAGGCTAGAAAATGACAAGCTAAAACCAGCTTGACCAGGTCATCTTCCAGCCTGACCAGCTAAAACCAGGTTGGAAAGAGCTGAAACCAGCCTGGAATTGGCCAAAGCCTCTCTGAAAACCAGGCTGGTCGACTAGGTAAAACCAGCCACCCGGCTTAGACTAGTTTAAGCAGTTTTTTTCAGCAAGGTTATGCTGGATTTTTTTTCCTAATAGTGGACTATGGTGTTTTGAATTTCCAAATTGCCGTTTTAAAGTGCTCTAAATGACCTTGGATGAGGAATAAGTGTACCAAAATCTACCAAAATGGCAGGTAATTTTATAAAAAATATACAGCTTTTTTTTACCACAAATTCTTGAAGCCCAGAGCTACTGCCAGATGAGCTTTTGTGGTTTAGAAATACACAAGGTGCTCATGGTTTTAACTACGAAACAACAGTCAAAGATCCGCCATTTTCTTTAAAAAGTAAAGTAAAACGATGTACTTTTAAACCACATAAGCTCATCTTGTGATAGCTCTGAGACGCAAGAGTTTGTGGCGCAAATAGTTTTTTTTTTTTATATAAAATGGCGGCTTACTCTGCTAAAAAAACAAACAAACAGCTTAAACCAGCTTGACACGTCTGGTTTACAGGGGTTTTGGCCATTCTAGGCTCATTTCCAGCCTGGTCAGGCTGGAAGATGACTAGCTAAAACCAGCCTTGTCCAGCTTAAACCAGGCTGGTCAAGATGGTCATTTTCCAGCCTGACCAGACCAAGCTAGAAATTGCTGGAAATTAGCCTGGAATGGCTAAAACCCCTGTAAAATCAGCCTGATTTTAGAGGAGTTTAGGCTGGTTTATTCAGCAGAGTGTTTCAGTAGATAACACCCTTACTCCTCATCTGAGGTCATTTAAGCCCTTTAAACTGCATTTTTAAGTTCAAACCACTGAGCACCTGAGCATACTGTCGTGTTTTTGAGCCATAGTGTGTAATATACTGTATATATTATAGTGTTTAGCACACTTTAACTAATCCATTTTTAACTATTTGTGAACTAAACTGTAAAAATAAATACATAAACACTGTAGTAGGTCTATATTTAGTTTTTACTACAGTAAACGGTAGTGTATAGTAATATAATATACACTATAGCTGTATTAAACTAGAGTATTGGGTAATTTGTTTTATGTGACTAGTAGTATTACTATAGGAACCACAGAACTACCACAACAGATTAATTCAAGTACTTTACTATAGTTTGGGTAAATAAACACTATTTACTCCAAATTACTATAGTATTTTTGACGTGGGAGTCCACTAAACGAAGAAAACTCCTTGAATGTTTTATTTAACTTCAAAAACAACGTAATTTTCCACAAAAACCTCAATCTGAAAGACATGGGAGAGTAAATAATCAGTACATTTTCATTCTTGAAGTGAACTTTAACACCTTTAATGCTTTACCTGGTGAGTCGAGAAATTATAATAAACGTGCTGAATAATTAAAAAAGGATAAAACCTTGTAAACTCGAGTGAGGAAAGAAAATCATCCCTCGACGACTGCGAGCACATCTGAAAGCGAGCGCTCGGGAATACGTGTAGTACGCCACAAAGGCTGAGCTGCAGTTGCGTGTTCGCGCCGGCAGGAGGCGCAGTGACGCAAGTGATGACGAGCTCACGCCGAGATTCGTGACACTGGAGGAGCTCAAACCGCCGGTTAGTCACGCATTTACTGTCGATCATGTGGATTTTAGCTATAAAATCTCCGTAAATCATGTGTTAACTTCATGTTTTTAGGTATTCAGGTCAAATATTAGCTCGTATTTAAAAAAAACATGTAACATCATAAAGTAAACCTACATTGGTTTTGGCCATAAGACAATTTACCATGGTTTTATTATAGTACAAGCGTAATAACAGTGATTTTAAGGCGAATTGATTATCATTTGTATGAATAGAGTTTTAAACAAATACAATGAGTCAATTGTGGCTAATGTTAACACGATTTAACCACAAAAACTTGCTTTTATTTGTGGTAAAACCATTAATACGTGACTACCACCATCCCACATCAAAAATTACTATAGTATTTAAGTAAACAGTACTGTTTTAAAACCATAGGCCTACTGTAGTATGTCTGTACACAACTTTACTTCAACTATAAGGTAAATTGTACTACAATACAACACTTTACTGTAGTAAAAACTAAAGTAGGCTATACCACAGTGTTTATTAGCTCAGTATAGTTAACACTAGTGTGCTGCAGCATTCATTAAAGTGCTGGAAATACAACCATGTACAGTATGATACACTTTAATAGCAACGTAGTATGATTAAAAATATTTCTTTGACCACAAATTACTATAGTATTTTTTCACAAGGGATGGTTTAACTACAAAAACAAGTAATTTTAACAACATCTTTTTACTTTCATAAGGGTAGTTTAAGATTAAAATGCATAAAGAGGGTTTCTTTTCCTCTCATTTTAGAACAGGGGTGTCCAAATACATTCCTGGAGGGCCGGTGTCCTGCATATTTTAGTTTCGACCCCAATTAAACACACCTGAACCAGCTAATCAAGCTCTTTCTAGGTGTACTAGAAACTTCCAGGCATGTGTGAAAGGAAGATGAAGCTAAACTGTGCAGGACACCGGCCCTCCAGGACCAAGCTTGGACATCTTTATTTTTGACTATTTCAATATTCATTTTGCAGTCGAATAGGCCGATATCATTCAACAGTTCAGTGGATATGAGTCCATAAATGTGGCATATATAATAAAAAAAGGGACAAAATGCCATTTCAAATAGATTTGGATGGAGCTCAACACGTCACCACTGTCCAATTGTTTCAATAACCTGTTATTAACATTGATACGTTTATAAAAAGGTTATTCATTGGTAAAGTCTAAATGGGATACTGTAACCATCAATCAATAATAACAACAATCAATAAAGCATAACGTCTGTGACACTGTAGTTAATATTTTGACATTACGGTGAGCCACCAAGCACAAAAACAGCCAGACACAAGAAAAGTTTCTTTCCTCAGGCCATCTACATCATGAACAGTTAAATATTCCCCTACTGTGCAATAAACGTGCAATACTTTATCATACGCACTTGTACACAGCACCTTATAACAACATACAATGCAATACTTTCTCCATTCGCATTGGTACACAGCACCTTATAACCTGTATATTTACAACATACAAGAAGTGCAGAATTATTAGGTAAATGAGTATTTTGACCACATCATCCTCTTTGTGCATGTTGTCTTACTCCAAGCTGTATAGGCTCGAAAGCCTACTACCAATTAAGCATTTTAGGTGGTGCATCTCTGCAATGAGAAGGGGTGTGGTCTAATGACATTAACACCCTATATCAGGTGTGCAGAATTATTAGGCAACTTCCTTTCCTTTGGCAAAATGGGTCAAAAGAAGGACTTGACAGGCTCCGAAAAGTCAAAAATAGTGAGATATCTTGCAGATGGATGCAGCACTCTTTTAAATTGGCAAGCTTCTGAAGCGTGATCATCGAACAATCAAGCGTTTCATTCAAAATAGTCAACAGGGTCGAAAGAAGCATGTGGAAAAACCAAGGAGCAAAATAACTGCTCATGAACTGAGAAAAGTCAAGCGTGCAGCTGCCAAGATGCCACTTGCCACCAGTTTTGCCATATTTCAGAGCTTCAACATCACTGGAGTGCCCAAAAGCACAAGGTGTGCAATACTCAGAGACATGGCCAAGGTAAGAAAGACTGAAAAACGACCACCACTGAACAAGACACACAAGCTGAAACGTCAAAACTGAGCCAAGAAATATCTCAAGACTGATTTTTCTAAGGTTTTATGGACTGATGAAATGAGAGTGAGTCTTGATGGGCCAGATGGATGGGCCCGTGGCTGGATCGGTAAAGGGCAGAGAGCTCCAGTCCGACTCAGACGCCAGCAAAGTGGAGTACTGGTTTGGGCTGGTATCATCAAAGATGAGCTTGTGGGGCCTTTTTGGGTTGAGGATGGAGTCAAGCTCAACTCCCAGTCCTACTGCCAGTTTCTGGAAGATACTTTCAAGCAGTGGTACAGGAAGAAGTCTGCATCCTTCAAGAAAAACATGATTTTCATGCAGGACAATGCTCCATCAGCAAGTACTCCACAGCGTGGCTGGCAAGAAAGGGTCTAAAAGAAGAAAAACTAATGACATGGCCTCCTTGTTCACCTGATCTGAACCCCATAGAGAACCTGTGGTCCATCATCAAATGTGAGATTTGCAAGGAGGGAAAACAGTACACCTCTCTGAACAGTGTCTGGGAGGCTGTGGTTGCTGCTGTATGCAATGTTGATGGTGAACAGATCAAAACACTGACAGAATCCATGGATGGCAGGCTTTTGAGTGTCCTTGCAAAGAAAAGTGGCTATATTGGTCACTGATTTGTTTTTGTTTTGTTTTTGAATGTCAGAAATGTATATTTGTGAATGTTGAGATGTTATATTGGTTTCACTGGTGAAAATAAATAATTGAAATGTGTATATATTTGTTTTTGTTAAGTTGCCTAATAATTATGCACAGTAATAGTCACCTGCACACACAGATATCCTCCTAAAATAGCTCAAACTAAAAACAAACTAAAAACTACTTCCAAAAATATTCAGCTTTGATATTAATGAGTTTTTTGGGTTCATTGAGAACATGCTTGTTGTTCAATAATAAAATGAATCCTCAAAAATACAACTTGCCTAATAATTCTGCACTCACTGTATCTGTACATACAATTCAACATCCAGATATTTTTTTTAACTTACTGCATCTCTGTTTAATGTCTAATGTTTATTGCCTTTTTCTTTTCTCATATTTAATTTTGTGTTGTCACTTTATGTACACTGGAAGCTTCTGTTGCCAAAACAAATTCCTTGTGTGTGTGTGTGTGTGTGTGAAGCACACTTGGCAATAAAACTGATTCTGAAGGTTTGGGGTAGGGGTAGACTTTAATAAAATACAGTTTAATAAGTAATTTATGAATAATATTTAGTAATATTACTGTTTTTACATTACTGTGATGGGTTGGGGTAAACATTATTAAAATACAGTTAATGGATAATTTAATAAATAATATAAATAAATCTTGTTAACTTCCGGCTGCAGCTGTATCCCTTCTAGCGACAACCCTATTTATTCCCTCTCCTGTTCCTTCACATCCCAAAGGTGCTTCTGAATGGAGATCTGGTGTTTATGAAACCTGCTGGAGATGATTTGAGCTTTGTGACATGATGCTGGATCCCAATCTGGGTGGCAATATAGTAAATATGGTATACTGCTCTGCTGTAAAAAAAAAAAAAAAAACAGCTTTAACCAGTCTAATCTGATTGGCTGGTTTTAGAGAGGTTTTGGCCATTTCCAGGCTGGATTCAGCAATTTCTAGCCTGTGCTTAGCTGGTCAGGCTGGGAGATGACCAACTGAAACCAGCTTGACCAGCCAAAACCAGCTAAAACTCAGTCCACAGTCAGCCATGAAAATATATACTGCACCATAATGCTACCAGCAGCCTGATTTACTGATATAATGAAGAATGGCTCAATGTTTTAATGTTATTTATGCCAAATTCTGATCCTACCCTGCGAATGTAGCAGCAGAAATGAAGACTCAGACCAGGCAACATATTTCATGTCTTCTGTTGTCCAGTTTTTGTATACTGTAGCCTCAATTTGATGGTTTCAAGAGTCTCCTCTTCTGAAGTTGCTCATTTGTTTCCAGGTTTGACGTGCTCAGAGATGCTCTTCTGGAGATCTTGGCTGTAATGAGTGGTTATTTGAGTTTCTGTTGTCTTTCTGTCAGGTCAACGCAGTCTGCTGCTCTTCCTCTTCTGACATCAACAAGAAATTTTTAGCCTCAGATATTTGTTAATGGGCAGTTGAACCTTATATAATGGCCAGTGAGTGTTTGATTCACTACTGAACAGCACTAGTTAGGGACCATCTACGCAGAACATGTAACACACTAGAAGCAACATTCAAAAAAAAAGAAAAAAAAAGACGACATTTACTGCTTGTTCAAACTATGTATTTATTAATTTATAAATTGTTTTATATTTGGCTTAAATTTGAAAAAATTATTTACAATCTATTTGTGTTGGGACAAAATTGTGTGGAACCCAGCATTGTTTACAGTGAACTCTGGGAAACAAAAGGATAAGAGGCCACTTTTTTTTTTCTTTTAAATCCTCCTAACACATCCAGGTTTGAAAAGTGTTGCACAAGAATAAAAAAAGGCTACACCTTTTGCTTTCAGATGGAGCATCTTCAAGTGTGAAAAAATAGTTACATTCTGAAAATTCATCCCATGTCAAAAAAAATGGATGGATGGAACAATAGATAGCTATATAGAATGATAGATAGATAGATAGATAGATAGATAGATAGATAGATAGATAGAT
>CAIGQZ010013813.1:1902601-1922957 GCA_903798205.1 Danio tinwini
AGATAGATAGATAGATAGATAGATAGATAGATAGATAGATAGATAGATAGATAGATAGATAGATAGATCAAAAGGCAAGAGAATTGGGCAACCAACACTGCATCATTTGTTAGAAGTGTTCTACATCAGGCGGCAAAAGTTCTAAAAGTAACGCAGATCACACACATATGTGCCGCCGCGCTATTCTTTATGGAACACGAGACGCTCCATTTAAACTGCAGCATTCAAACAGTGCACTCTCTCTCAGAAACGCAGTTACCATCCTAAAATGTGAGAACATGTGTAGTCACATACCTCTGTCATCTTCTGCCTCCTCTCCAATCACTGTCAGTGTGCAAAAGAATGTACATTAACACGTAAAGTAACACGATATGTAGATTTGCCATGTCATTGCTGTAAATAAGCAGGCTCAGCATTGAGTACTGGCAGCCGTCTTTACTCGTTTGATTTGAACAGTTTTATCCTAGTCCAGCAATGCTTGACCAGTTCTTTCTTTCAAGTGTTGTAAAGCTATATATAAATGTGGACAGTCTGTTCCTCTCATTGTAATAAAGTAAAAATGAGACATTTTACCATTGTACAAAAGCATTATTATACAATCAATTGCCCAAAGTGACTGACTTTCTTATCTAATTTATGACATAATAATTACTTACATTTTACACTTTTTGGGGGGGGGGATCTCCTCATTCAGTGTGCAGCATCCACCTGGATGACGCGACGGCAGCCATATTGTGCCACACCGCACACCACGTTGGTAGAGGAGACAGTGATGAAGCCAATTATGATATGGGGATGGTTAGGAGGCCATGATGGACAGAGGCCAGTGGGCAAATTTGACTGGATGCCAGAGTTAAACAAAAAGACATCCTACGATTTTAAATGACCACAGAAAGTCAGTACCCCGGTTTAATGTTTCATCCGAAAGATGATTATTACAATTGATATGAATTAATTACATCTAATTACATATAAACATTAATTACATTCAACCTTAAGAAAAAAGCAACAGCACTTTTGAATTGCAGTGAAGGTGGTAAACAAGTTAATTTGAGTAAATTCAGTAAAACACCACTTGTGTGTACCCATACCAACTGTATTTTGCACATAAACACTTCTGTTTTACCATTTAACTGTGAATTAAATTGTCAAATGTGGCATAAAAAGGGGAACAAGTGACTGAAACGTGAATAAAAAAAAACACCAGTTTGATCTTACCTTTAAAGTCCATTCAGAACACTTGATTGTACAGTTGATAATATATAAATGATGCTGCTCAACTACAGAACAGTCCTGTACAGCCCTTAATTGGACAAAAAAAAGGTTATAAACACTGGCTTTATCGATTAATATCAAAACAATGTAAATTTCGAATGCTGCGAATAAGCAAAACAAAGCGACCTGAAACGTCATATCTGTTGCACACAGTTTATTTAACAATATGGTATATAAGTACGAAACGAGTTCTTAACCAGTTTATACAGCGATCTCAATCTTTTTTCCTTTTATTTACAGTATGTCATCAAGCTGCATGATTTACATTAAAGAATCGTTCACCTTTAATTCAAGTTTCATGAGGAGAAAAGAAAAAGAGGTTGACTGAAGAACTCTTTGAACAAATCAGCAGTCAGACGAAGCTCCGGCCTCATACGCGAGGTGGAGGGGACATCATTGATGTTTTAGAGATCAAACGAGAAAACAGGAACATCTTTCCTACATCTTAAGAGACAACTACTGAATCCAGGCCAATAAATTAATGCATTTGGGCACCTTGAAAAATAAGAGCAACTTTCACAATTTGCTCGCGTGTTCGTGTGTGTGTGCGTGTGTGCAGTAGCCAAGCTCCTTTCTGTACAAATGAATACAGGTCCTCTGTACAAACTCCTCAGTTTGGAGAGAAAAAGGCGGCGCGTCCTTTTCTGAATCTGCTAATGTGAATACGCATCAGACAGGAATGAGGATTGATCATGATCCTAATTCCACACCAAGTATCTTACAGTCCCTAAACACGCACACACACTCACAAAAAAATGCATTTCAGTTTGCAAACATACAAAACGAAAGTCTTCAATAATAAAATCAAATATTTTTGCCTTGAGAAATTCCATTTAAAAAGTCCATAAGCTCAAAATAACCCCCTCCCCGAAAAAACAAAACAATTAAAAATGTAACTCAAAGACCAGGACTGAATATCCGCCGGTCCGACAACCCCTCCCCCACAAACAAACCCTTTGTGATTCTGCTCATTACACAGTAATTTCAACCCCTCCAACAAGGAAGAAAAAGCAGTCCATTGGTTGTGTAAACCTTTATAGTTCATAATTTTCACCACCTTCTCTAAACTCCCGTGTACACAGCACATCTCTCTGCTCAAAGAATTAAGTCTCTTAATGCTACAATCCCTCCACAAACTTCTCTAACGTGTCTCCCGTGGTGTCCATGTTCAAGTCGTTGGTCAGCCCTCCACGGTTTGGTGTGTTCAGCTGCGGAAGCATTGCACTCTGTTCAGCCGTGCACATGTGCGCCTGGTCCATTGGGCCCGGCATGGGTCCCGCCAGGCTGGGATGAGAGGATCCGGGGTGTAGGGGCGAAGGCTGGGGCTGCATGCGTGGGGACGGGCTGGAATGTGGCGGTTGTTGGGACGGGGGACGGGGCGATTGCACAGGCGCAGGCGACCTCACTTGGTTACCCAGCGCATTGGCCATGGCCTGCCCGGGCATGTGAGCTCCTTGCGGCTGTCCACCAAGCATGTGGGGTTGGGGACTCATGGAAGCGGCTTGTGCCGGCGAGCCCATTTGCTGCTTCATTAGCTGCTGCTGCTGTTGTTGCTGCTGCTGTAGCATGCGCTGCTGCATCAAATTCTGCTGCTGCTGGGCGTCCATGCCCATGCCAGGCTGGCCCATCTGAGCCATAGGCGGCATCTGGCCCATCGATCCTGCGCCACCCTGCATGGCCATTTGCTGCTGCATGCGGATTTGCGAATAACTTGCTGCTCCTTGGGGTTGCGGGAATCTTCCCTGACCAGGAGGCATCGCTCCCTGTTGTTGTTGTTGTTGCTGCTGTTGCATCTGACGCAATATCTGCCGGCGGAACAGCTGCTGGTTTCCGTTGTGTGCAGCGTTCATCATTTGTCCCTGGGATCCGAGGGCAGCCATAGCTTGGGTTGCAGCAGGCTGAGGCTGTGGCTGCTGCTGAGGGGGCATAACGGGTCTCTGGACGGGACCGGGTTGCATTGCAGCCATGTTTTGCATTCCCTGCTGACTAGCGAGCATGGCCTGCGGGTTCTGCTGCTGCTGTGGTTGGTTGGCTTGGTATTTTGCCGTCCGCTGTTTGATGAACGCGGCCATGAGATGTGGGTTTGACTTGAGGATATTAAGGACCTGCTGTTGCTGCTGAGGGGAACTTGGTGATTTTAATGTTCGCAGCAGGTCCTGCAGCGCTCCTGGAGTAATGTTGCTGGTTACACCTCTTTGCTGCATGCCTTGTTGCTGCGGGGCCTGTGGTTGCACCTGCTGGGGAGGCATGACGGCCTGCATTTGACGCGGCTGCTGCTGCTGTTGTTGTTGCTGCTGCTGCTGCATAATGGCACGCTGAATCATTTGCGCCTGTTGGGGCGTCTGCGCTACCTGAGTCTGCTGTTGCGCCATGGCCATCTGCTGCTGGGGCACCTGCTGTGGAGGAGGCCCCTGCGGGTTCTGCATGGCCATCCCGGGTGCCCACTGACCCTGCTGCATGTTCTGAACCATCTGCGGACCACGAGGGCCCATCATCTGCATGGAAGTCATCATGCGAGGCTGGTTCATTGGCATGCCGTTCATACTCATTCTGTAGTCTTGCTGCTGCTGCTGTTGTTGTTGTTGCTGCTGCTGCTGCTGCTGTTGTTGTTGTTGTTGTTGTTGTTGTTGCTGCTTAACTTTGGTCATCATCTCTATTTGTTTTGCAACCTTTAAAGCCTGCTGCTGCGGAGAGGGCTGCGGCTGTTGTTGGGGCGGCATGGGTAGTGGAGACTGCTGCTGGGGCAAAGGAGAAGACTGCGGCCCTGGCTTACCCTGCGAACCTGGTGTAGGGGGTTGGTTGGGGAAGGCTTGCACCATTGCAGCCACATTCGGATGCGTCTGCTGAGGCTGATTGGCTAATGCCTGCGAGGTCTGAGGAGTATTAGGCTGCTGCAACTGCTGAGAGTTGGGTGTCCCAGGACCTCCTGAGGTAGTTGGGGAGGGCAAGCTTGGAGGCATTCCTCTGCCCTGCATGAGTGCCATACGCCGCCGCATCATCTGCGCCTGCTGCAGTCGCTGTTGAATCTGCTGCTGCCGCAGCTTGTGCTTGATATTGAGACAGAAGGGCACAGGGCACTTGTTCTCCTGGCAGTGCTTGGCATGGTAGCAGCACAACGCAATGAGTTGCTTGCAAACAGGGCAGCCTCCATTGGTCTTGCGCTTGCAGCCCTTGGTATGCTGTACCACTCTCTTCATCTTCTGACAAGATGGTAGAGAGCAGTTGGCATTGCGGCACTGGCAGGCATGCACCAAGGACTGGATGCAGCGCTGGATGCTGAGGCGTCGACTCTCCTGAGGGCTCTTGTTGGCCTCACCGCCCTGGTTGTTGCTGTCGTCGTCCAGACCCAAACCCCACTTCACCATTTGGTGCTCATGACCCTTGGAGTTGTAGCAGTTAATGCATAGATCAAAGTCCTGAAAGAAAGCAGAACAATTAATACAGTTTATCTGGACAATTACAGCATATAACACTCCTTACGGTTGGAATTAATCGACTTAACATACTGACTCAAGACTAAACTGACTTGTTCTGAATATTTGTACTATTGCTTTCATACAGCTGAATATGAATTAGTCTCATATTGAAATAAATCACTGATTATGTCATTTCCATTAATTACTGTAAAATTTATTTAAAACTACTTATATTAATTAATATATAAACAAAGCTGACTTGACCCTTAAATAATGCATGGCTGGTGGCGAAAGCTTTTTTTGTTTTGTTTACAGTTACAAGTACTATTGTCCTAAAGCAGGGTTTGTTCCTCGAGAGGGTTGAACTTGCAATCTACTAGCTTCCTCTTTAGATATCCATACAGTGACAATAAATTAGTACTAAGCACCTTTTGTTGAGCAAACTATGGCAACAGTAACTCAATTGTGCTGTCAAACCCACAAAACAGATACTAACCTCACAAACGGTGCAATGCCAGCGTGTCTCTACATGGTGCTTGCATTCGTTGCAAGTGTACACAAATCTGTCTTGGCCCTGATTGTGCAGCTCCACCAGCATACACATAGTGCTCCATTTGCAGCGGCGAAGAGAGCTGAATTCCCAGTGCTTGTCCCTGGCCAGTGTCAGGAAGGCATCGCGGCCGTCCATCAGATCACATGTCAACAGAGGGTCAGGATCCATGATCGGAGGCAGGGTGTTGACCACTGGACCAGCATGCAGGTGAATCACGAAGAAGACCTAGTTTTTAGAAAGCAAAAGAAACTCCAGTCAATACGTAGCACTCGTTAAAATTCTGAGTGATTCGGATATTCAGGTAAAAAAAAAAATACAGTCGATGAATCATGTCCAACCTCTTTATGCTTCTCCATCGTTGCATATAGCTTCTGGGACAGATCATTAGCTACATTCGGCATCCCAGGTTTCTTTTTGTTGGCGCGGCTCACACTGCTCTTATTTTTGTTGGTCTTTTTATTGTTCTTCTTTTTGGCGTTCTTGCTGTCAGCTTGGGCTCCCTGCGGACAAGACAGACATTTAAATAAATGGCCACAGACTACGCTAAAGACTCATTCACACTATTTGGCTCTCTGACTAACCTCTGTTGTCTCAGAGGAGGCTGTATTCTCCTCCTTCTTCCTCTCCTCCTCCTCCTGCTCCAGCTCTTTGATGCTTTCCTCCAGAACATTGGGCCAAAAATCACCCTCGAAATAGGGCAGCTCGTAGGCACTTGTAAGCCGGTCCTCTGTGGCCTGCTTAAATATGTCCTGCACAACACAAGTGAGTCAGTTTGTGAATCATTACTGTGATGATGTGATGTTAAATCGTTATGAATGAACCATATTTAGCACTGTCATACCTTGTAGTCATGAATGATTCTTTCTGCAAAGGCTTTGTCAAGCATTTTGCGGTACCACTCTTGGAGTCTTTTAGGCTTGGGAATCTTCTGATCAGGAGGGTGACAGTGGAAAATGTAGTCATCACCTTCACTCGGTGGGCAGGCCCAGATATGACCAGTCACATATCTGTAGATGGGAAAAATAAAATCTGTCAGTGCATAAACTCCTTGCGTTACTTGACGTAAAGACTTAATCTCCATTTAGGTGGATAGACTGCTTATGAATGTCATTCATAGATGTCATTTTAAATGATGACATTGCAACACCAAATAAACCCCTCAATAAGACCTATTTATTAGAAATTATGGTTAACAATATAGAGTATTTACTTACCCAAGTTTCTTAACATACTCCAAATAGCCAATGAGGATTTCATGGTAAACCGCAGTTCTTAGCAATCGAGGTTTGAAGAAGTGAATACTGTCAAGATATGATATGTATACCCGCCTGGAAAATTACGGAGAAAAAAAAATAAGGCAAAAATAAGTCACTTCAGCCTGCTCATTACTCATCGTTTCCCTCAAATGATCAGTAACTTCACATTACCTGGTGTTAGGAAAGGGACAATCAGATCCATATTCCTGGACGTGCATGCCGAAGAAACACACATCCACTCCATCAATCTCCTCAAATGCAAAAAGTGCTTTGGTTCTGTAGGGAAAGCTTTCCGACATCTCTCCTGAGTCAACAAACCTGCGCAGAAATTATGCTAAATCAGCAAAATCCTTACATTTTAGGTACACACCAAGAACAACTTTATCAGAACTACAAATCAAAATCCGGATTCATATGTATAATTTGTGAGATTACCTAGATTTCATGCCAGGTTTGACCTCCACTGTCTTATCAGAGCTGGCGACCACCCGCACGAACACCTCTCCTGCCTCTGGGTGATTCTGCCTCTTCAAGTACTTGTTCACTCGGTCCTCAATGTAGGAGCCCAGCCTCGTGCACTGTAATTCTGAAAGCAAACACACAGAGGGTGACACCGAGTTGCAGTAGACTTTCAGAAAGGAAAGCAGAAAGATGCTTCAAAAGCACTCACTTTTAGCAGAAAACTTGTTCTCCTTTCTTGATTTTCCTGACTTCTTCAGGCAGTTGTCACAGATGAAACTGTTATAAAAGAGACGAACAGCATTTGTAGAGATTATGTCTTGCTATGCTAAACTATAGGAGGGATAAGGGGTAAAGATTATTACCCTGATGGCCAGATGACGTCATAATGTAGTACGCAGATTTGATGCATCTTCCGGCCACAGTCTTTACATTCAACAAAGCTGAACAAATTCAGAAGGAGGGAAATAGTTATTTAACGTCGATGTATTCTCCATTCTGTGATGTGTTTGATAAAAATTTAAATGGCAGGACTTACGGTTCAGAGTCCAACGTGTCGTTTTTCTTCTTCTCAAACTGCTCCTTTGATATCATACTGCAAAAACAGACACGCAAGATGAATCCTACATCTTCATACATTTACAGCTCAATTTTTAGGATAAAAAACTGCAGCTTAGCAAGAAAAACCTCAAAGACTTCTGGGCAGCAGATGATACATACGTCTGCGACTGGGTCGGGTCGTCCCCCAGAGTGACACTGTCGCCCTGGATCTCATTGAAGCACTTCTCGCAGAAGTGATACCTGTAGGCAACAAGACCAGATTTGGGTGAACTGGAGCCAAAGCACACAACGCAGAATGAGAGTGCAGAACAAAGCCTGACACATAACAGACAGTCTAGGCAATAAATAATAATAAAAAAGTATAAATAGCAACACTTGGTATCTTCTTGGCATTCATTTGAGCAGCAGTTTATAATCCTGGTCCTCATGACCCGCATCTCCGCACACTTTGTATGTATATCATTTGGTTTTTCTTTTTGCATGCTGCATTCTGAAAAGTTCAGATGTTTTCAACTAGGTGTACCTGGAAAATGCGCAACTAGGTGTACCTGGAAAAGTCATGCGCCTCCATTGGAAATGACAAACTTACACCCTAATGTTGTGTTCCCACCAGACACTAAGTTTTCTCGCTTTGTTCGAACGTCAAATTCACTTCACAATAGGTTAGATGGTAAACTGTCATTTGAAAGTCACATAAATGAATTGCTCAAAAAGGTTAAAGCCCGTATTGGTTTTCTTTACAGAAACAAATCTTTATTTACACACTATTTAAAGCAGAACTTGGTCAAATTAAGAGTATAACCAATTCTGGATTATGGGGATTTAGCTTCAAAAACTTCTCCTTCACAAACTGGATGTTATTTACCATGCAGCAAATCCTTTTGTTACTGGTGCACCATTTAATACTTATCACTGTCAACTGTTTTCTTTATTGAATTGGCCTTCACCACAATGACGTTGACAAATTCACTGGTTTCTGTTCATTTACAAAACTCTTATTGGGAAAACTCCACTATATTTACAGTCACTTCTTAACGTTCAGGAAACACGTCAAAATCTGTGCTCTAGTAGTTTTATTAACCTTTGAGTACTCAAAGTTCGCACTTCATTTGGTCACTACTCTTTTCCGTTTTCCACTGCTGATGCTTGGAGTCATCTGCAGCAGACCTTAAAGCTCAACACTTTTATTCCACTATCATCCTATAAAAGTTAAATCCAGTCAATAGTATAAGAGCACTGTGCTTGTTTTTAGTTTTTCCTTGGTTTTATATAGGTCGTGTCGGAGTCCACTAGATCTGATTTCAGAGTAAGCTCATGACAGTTTTTTTTCCCAACTCGATCGATTTGCGCAAAACGCTTAACTTGAACCGCTTCATTTGCACGAATGAAGGAGCTTGCTCTTATAGGGGTGTGATTATGACGTAGTGCCTGTTGTTGGTGTCCCGAGGGGAAATCCTCTTGCTGACACCAGACAACAGTTCATCAGACAACAGTTCAGCGCGTTTTGAATCGTGTCGAAGGATGTCTATTTGCGTCTTTGCATTGACTTAACATGTAAATCTCTCACGCTTGATGCATCATCCACATCTGGTTTGAACCCAGCATAAGCTTATTGCCATTCCTTCCAATACGTGTGCCCAGCAGCCACATTTTAATAAAACTATAGCACTTCATAACAATACACTGAACCTTTTTTTTTTTAAAATAGTTATTGACAATTGTGTTCGGTCAAAAAATACAGATACCGTTTTTAATCGCCCAGCCCTATATCAGAACATTGGAAAGCAGCAGCCATTGACATCCATAGCCAACAACAGATTTCAATGGCTGCTGCTTTCCAACATTCTTCACCGTTTTTTCTATTGTGTTCAACTGAAGAAAAACTCAAACAGGACTAGAACAAGTGGTGGATGAGTAAATGACTGCAGAACTTTCATTTTTGGGGGAACTACCCCTTTAACAGATGTTTGGTCAACGCAGTCATTTCTGTTGTTACTAGCAGGAAAACATACATCTTTTATCTAAATGCTGCTCTCCACAATCTGGCCAGTGTTGGGATGCTAAATCCCAACTTAAGTTTCTAAATGAAGAACAAAAACAACTGCTGTGGATATATTGGAGCCTTAATGAATATGCAAACACAAAACAGACAATGTGATGTCAGTTTATGGAAAAGTGATGCATCAGAGCTTCTCCAGGCATTTTATTTCTTAATATTATGATTTCTGATCATGTTTTACGTATTTACAAACATACTAAGGGTTAAAGCAGCCCTGTGGGTAAAAATCTAGGCTTGTACAATAAAAGATTCAAATCCCAAAGTGGTTGATTCAAGTGCAACACGTGAGCAAAACATAACAAATTTTGAACTTGCTTTTATGACTCTGTTTATAAGGTGAAAACAACTTGAAGTCAATTGAGTGCTCAACATCACAAGCTTGATCATCACCGTCCCATTAGAAACTCATTCTTCACTTTCATTTCTCACACCACTGCTCATGCTGTTGGTTACCTGTTTTGGTAGCTGTAATATGTGCCGTCCCTGGAGATTGTACAGAGCTGTTTGCCATAGCAGCAAAGCGTCTGAGGTGAAAACTCATACTGTGAAGACAAAGAGAAAGCAATTCTGTTAAATACAAATATTACTAGATTACAACATATTGCTTAAATTGTACTAAACTATTTCCCAACAATTTGATGTAGCTCAGTTAAATTGCTTAACTTTTTGAATATTTTTCAGTTTACAATTTTAGTTTATTAATTTTTACTAAAATATTTAATAAAAATCCAAATTTTTCTTCAAATAAACTAAAACCCCAGTCAAATCACACAATTTTGGCGTAAATGACAAATGGGTGTCGTGACACAAGATTTAATCGATTCTTCTTATGTAGTTCACGTCAACTGATATCATGTTTTTGATGCCTCATGACACCATCGCAGAAAGTCTAGCTGTTACATTTTTTTCTTGTTGTTCACGATGAGTTCCATCACGTGGGTGACACTGTGCAATAGGAGCACATCATTTCTCATTTCTCGCTTATATCAGTGGGTGCTGCCGTTATAGCGCTGGTCAGGTAATCAAAATATAAGCTGCATATTTACTTATGGGTGGGTCATCGAATAGATCAGATCAATCATTGGTTATGCAAACTTAAAATATTAAGGTGTTTTAAGCAATTTTATTGGACAGACTGGCACAAATGTGCAGACATCTTCATTCTCACAACCAGTTTCTGAGTTCTCCCATCCTTCCAACAGAGTTTGTTCTTCTGAGGTAATCTGGGAACATTTTCAGTGCTGTGAGTACATTGCAAAAGCATTTCCTGCTTATTCAAATTTGTCATTAATAGTGAAAACGATTTAATATAGGTTTCTCTGAAACTGTGAATATTTCACTTTAATTTTATTTAGGCTAGATTATTATTTTATTTAACAAACCAACAATGCAATTTGTGCTTTTGTGCATATAGCGGACTTGTTTTGAAGCGCATCACCTCACGTTATTCGTTATTCTTGTTTATAGATAACTGACCAACATAAGATACATTAAAATTCATATAAAAACTATAGTAAAAGAAAATAGTTTCAAAAAGACATTATTTCCAAGAAAAATTTACGAATTTTATTTTAGTTTGTGCTCCTCCACTACTCAACTATACGGGTGGATGATTTGTTTCACTTTGAGGAAAGAAAATAAGGATTTAATGAATGCTTCACTGTGATTGTATCACAAATCTCAGTTATATATTTGCAATATTTTTAATATGTTATTATTTAAAAGATTATGTCTTGAGCATCTGATGTGTCCTTGCTGCTGCTTATTTGCTTTCACTTTCTCAGTCTCACTCGCGGCAAGTTCAGGCGAGGGTGTTTAATAACATTTAGATTTCAAAGAAAATATCTTAATTTTAAATAGGAATCAGAAGTTTGATCCAATCCATGTCGTAAGGAATGCCCTTAAATAATGTAGTTATTAGTTGTCGGCCAGCATCAGTGTTTATTGAGATTGAAATAAGATTAAAAAAAAAATTGAAATAATAAATATCATTCTAGCAACACTTGTGACGTGGGAAATAACGCTCGTCGTAGACGTCAAGGGATGACTGATTGTAAAGAAACGTGTAGTCTGGCACATCTGTTACCCACGACAAGTCAAGATTTTATCAAGAAAAAAAAAAATTGCATAGTGACAGTGATTTTCATAATTGACAATAAAAATTGTGTGATCTGACCGGGGCTTAAGACAAACTAACATATTTTTAAAAGTTTTTATTCATATTTTATGAATGTTACATAAAATATATGTTTATGTTGGTTACCTCATTTATATAAAAAAAACAACAACAAAAAAACAACAAAAATTTGGGCTGCGTCCGAAACCGCTTACTACTCAGTAGGTACTGCATTTGAATTTAAACGTACTAGAAAAGTACGTTCTATAAAGTATAAATGGGAGAAGTATGAATGGAATTCGAACGTACTACATCCGCCATTTTGTTATGATCACGTGACCTACCTGTGTCAGTTGCGTCGCTTCACTATCATTCATGAATTCTCTCGCGGGGCATGATGGGAGTGCAGCATGCATGGGATGAGCAGTTCATAATCTCGCCGGAAGTAGTATGTCAACCGGGTATTTCTCTCATTTTGATTTTTGAATTCTATGAATTCTGACATACTACTCAGCTCGCATACTGATTTTAGCATACTGTATAGTATGGAACTATGGATGCAGCCATGTTTTAGAGGTTTTTTCGACATTTGATAATGAACAACAAACCTAGTAAAATGTGGTTTTATTCATTACGTTGATTTTGTTTCTGGTAAACTTCTTTTAAATTAACTATTTGAATGCTCCAATGTTTTGTTTAGTTTTAAACAAGAGTAAATTAAAAAATGATTATTACTTACAGATAGCCAAATTAAGTTATATCTTAACTGAATAGAGCATGGACTAAAACACCAACATTTTCTATAGATCTTATAGTGTTTTAAGCACTTTTTTGTACAAAAACTAAAATCATTCTAATTAGTTGCCACGCAAAATACATAGTTTATTAACCAAATCTAATATTTACAACAGAATTTTAGCTTTATTTTAATTACCACATGCATTTAAACAGTTTTACTTTAAAAACAACACTAGTGAACTTAAAGCAGTCCTATTATGCCCCTTTTTACAAGATGTAAAATAAGTCTCTGATGTCCCTAAAGTGTGTATGTCAAGTTTCAGCTCACAATGCCACACAAATAATGTTTTATAACTCTTGAGTTATTTCAAAATAGGGCGGAGCTGCAAACACCTGTGCATCAGCATAGTGGCAAATTCTAAACAGCACTAACGTTGTCTCTGTGAAAAGCTGAAAAAGTCTAAAAGTCTATGGAGACTCTTGTGTTCATTTGTTCTTCCTAAAACTCAACATTTATAATCCTCTTAGTCGCTGACATTTTTTTAGCAGGTGAAAACTCAAATTGTGGACGGCTGCTTCTCACTCAGGGCTGTTTATGCTAATGTGGGAGAGATCCTCACTAATAGGCAGGGCTTTCCGCCTGTGATAACACGTACAAAGGGAGAATGTCAATCAAAGTGTTTCTACAAACTATTTTTATCAAGTGTGATTATAAAAAAACACAATTAATTAATTTCTACTAATATTTCTTTTTATATTTACACATTTTTTTGCCACACAACTGTGTTTAAACCCCTTTAGAAAATAAATTTTTGCATAATAGTTTTCCCCCTCAAAGCGAGGTGTTTGAGCTTATTTTGAAGCATTTCGGCTATGAGCTAACCCACTTTATCCTGTATGGAGAATCTCACCTTGCGTCCGCAGCAGTATCCCAGACCCTGCATGACAGGGTCGATCTCCTGCTCAAACACCTCAGCCAACTTGGAGCAGTACTTGTATACTCGCGATGTTTTGCGGTTGTAGAGCCAGGCGTTGTTGAACATCAGCCAGATGTCGTCCACATACTGCCAGGGCTCCTGGTACTGCCCGGTGTCCAGCTTTCTCTTAATGGTGGAAAGGTCAATCGGGTTCTTCACAATGTCAAAATAGTCCTGAAAAAGCAAGATCGATTTAATACGTTTCACTATTTTGAAAAGAGATCAAAATATTAGCCAAATGATATATAGGTGCATGGAATTTACCGGGATGCCCAGTAAATTCGGGTCGACCGGCTGGCGAAAGGGCAAGGATTCTGGGTCCTGGCGATACAGAGCTTCCAAGGTAGGCATCAGCGCTTGTCTGAGCTCCTCCGGTTTGAAAACTGCAACAAATCGTGATGTTAAATGACTAATCAAGTCATATAAACATACAGTGGGGGAAATAAGTATTGAACACGTCACCATTTTTCTCAGAAAACATATTTCTAAAGGGGCTGTGGTCTTTAAATGTTCACCGGATGTTGATAACCAAAGAAATCCATATAGAGTTGCAGTCAGAATTATTAAACCCCCTTTTGAATTTATTTTTCTTTTTTAAATATTTCCCAAATGATGTTTAACAGAGCAATAAAATTTTCACAGTATGTCTGATAATATTTGTTCTACTGGAGAAAGTTGTATTCGTTTTATTTAGCTAGAATAAAAGCAGTTTTTATTTTTTAAAACCCTTTTTTTATTATTAGCCCCTTTAAGCTATATATTTTCCGACTGTCTACAGAACAAACCCTCATTATACAATAACTTGCCTAATTACCCTAACCTGCCTAGTTAACCTAGTTAACCTAGTTAAGCCTTTAAATGTCACTTTAAGCTGTATAGAAGTGTCTTGATAAATATCCAGTAAAATATTATTTACTGTCATCATGTCAAAGATAAAATAAATCAGTTATTAGAAATAAGTTATTAAAACTATTATGTTTAGAAATGTGTTGAAAAAAAATCTCTCTGTTAAGCAGAAATTGGGGGGAAAAAATTAACAGGGGGGCTAATAATTCAGGGGGGGCTAATAATTCTGACTTCAACTGTATATGCAAAGAAAACATTATTATTTAATTTACAAATGAAGTTATGTGTAATAAAATAAAATGACGCAGAGAAAAAGGATTGAACACATGAAGGGAGGTGTAGAAAGACATGGAAAGCCCAGACAGCTGAAATCTCTCTTTAGTTCTTCAGCAACCCTCTGCCCTTCCTCATTGTAAATGAATATTAGGTGCTTCAGTACAACATCTACATTAGCAAGATGATGAAAATAAAACCAGTATGGACATTTCAGCAAGACAATGATCTAAAACACACCCAAGCAAACTCTCAAATCCATGTTCAACACCATGTCAATAGCTCCTTTAGATAATTATCTAAATATTATCTAACTATATATTAGATATATTAGATAATCTATTCCCAGGAAAAAACTGTTCAATACTTATTTCCCCCACTGTATACTGTTAAATGTAGTTCAGGGTTAGGTTTTTACTTTTCTTGCGTGACTGGGCAGACTGGTTGGCTGGTGTGGAGCTGTTGGTATTGGACACTTCCTCCTCTTTCGGCTCCGTCTTTGTCTCTATTTTCTTGTCCTCCGTCTCCATCGGTTCCTGTTTGGGCTCTACAGTCTCCGGCTGCTCCTTCACCTGTGGAGGCTTGACATCTTCATCCTAATGAATGATACGGATCACAGTTAGTTGGTTTGTTTTTGGAAGCATCCGTGAGTTGAACTTTAGTATGAAAAATGACATTTAAGTTACTTTTCCAACAAATAAATTCCATGCACAAGTAAACAAGAAGAAAAAATATATATTAAAAAAAGTTTAAATATTATTGATGAGGAATTCTGAAGGAAGCTGATCTGAATCTTTTGTCCATATAATTTGTATTTTGTATCACCTGCTATTAGTGTTGTCACAATACTGTAATTCGATAGCAGTCAGTACTGGAATTTTAAAAACGTCCACTTGCCACAAACACTTGAGCCGTGAAGATCAGTCGATTCATCAGCGGATCGATCGTATGTCAGCTTATAAACAGACCACCTGGTCTTAGCAGCTTTAAAATGCTCCACTGTCCCTGTATCAGTGTTTACACTCAGTAAACAGCGGTGAGTTCAGTGAACTGATGACCTTCACGACCAACCACAGTCATTTCTACTGAGCACGTAAACACAATGGCCAATCACCGCCGTTTAGGAACGTGCTCAACATCGCTGAAATGTTGGCGGGAAATGGACGTTTTAAAAATTTCAGTACCGATTGGTATCGAATTCCAGTATTGTGACAACACTACCCTGCTATTAATTTGCCATTGTTTAAATACCTTTATATTGTATGTGTATGTACATGCATTTATTTATATAATTTTTAAAAATATATTTTATATAATTTTTATACTTAGAATTTAATTTTTTTTTTTAAATAACCTTCTGTTTTATTTTTATTGGTACATGTTAAAAGTGTCTTTAACGACCTAAAGTACCATTCAAACATAGTACGGTACTTTAGGTATTGATAATTTCTTTGACTTCAAAGAAACGCAGCCTTGGTGAGAATAGGGGGCTTTTTTTATCAAAAATGCAGTGAGAACAATAAATAAACTAATTTATACTTACAATTTGAGATATATTTTCTTTTAAAGGCATTTTATATTGTCATTTTTGGATTGTTTGTTTGTTTGTATATTTATTGCGACATCAGCAACTTATGGCTATTTGATGGCTAGATCAATTTACATAAAAACATTACATGATAAAAACAACTACATATTTTATTAAGAGATGATACAAAAAACAAATATATTGATAAAAATAAAATTGAAAAAATTTATATTTATAGTTAAGCAATTTTTGACTGTAAAAGCTGATTTTTTACTTTAGTTATTGCGTTCATATGATTATTTGCAAGCCATTCTTTGTTATTTTTTGCAATTAAATAAAAACACATTTTTTAAAACATATTTATAAAGTTAGATATATTAATAATTATAAATAAAAATAATAATTTAATTGGAATAATACAATTTGGAATACGTAATCATAATAAAAAAAATCAAACAAAAATAGCATAAAATAATTACGTTTTAAAGGGGTCATGTAATACTTTCATTAAAGGTTTCTTATTATTTAGGTAAATTAATAATAATTACGAATAAAAATACTTATTCAATTAGAAATAATACCATTTGGAACAAGTAATCATAATAAAATCCTAAACATAATTTAATAAATTTTAAAGGAGATATCTAATACAGTGCTTCTCAACCACAATCCAGGAGGACCACCAGCTCTTCTTATTTTCCATTTCTGCTTAACCAAACACACCTGATTCAGATCATCAACAGAGACTGAGAGAATGGGTGACAGACAAAGGAGACATCCAAAACATGCAGTGCTGGTGGTCCTCCAGGAACATGGTTAAAAAACACTGATCTAATACATTCAAAATAAGGTCAGGATCTCCTAAACCATTTTTTTAGGCCAACTGTAAATTTCATTTCACCCCTGACACACACACACACACACACACACACACACACACACACACACCTCCATTTTGATATCAATCCGTTTTTTCCCAGACTCCACTTCCTGCTCATCTTCTTGATGCTCGATTTTGGGCTCGGCAGCAGGATAGTCAGGCAAAGCCTGCTGGGAGTGTGTCTCAGCCACAGAAGCAGGCGTGGGGACTCTATTATCAACACTGGGAGCCATCTGAGAGAGCTAATACACACACAAACAGACACACAGACAACAGATGAGTTAAAAAGCATCATCGCATAACCTCAATGCTGTTTCTGCTGTCGATCCTCACCGGAGTGCTTGGCTGCTGCGCTTGCACAGAGGTGGGCTGCTGCATCTGCATGGGGGGCTCAGGCTGGGACTGCAGGGGTGTGTGCGGCTGGGACGGGGCAGGGGAGGAGCCCAGGGCGGAGGGAGGACGGGGCAGGCCGCTGGGGATGTGGGTGGGCGTGACGTGGCCTCCGACCGAGGCCGGCGTGGAGGGCTGGGTCTGGAGTGACTGCAGGCTGGCAGCGGCAGACGGGGTGGAAGCGGAGGGCGGAGGAGGGGTGGAGCACAGGGTGGACGGCGGGCCCAGAGAGCCCACAGCGTTCAGGTTCAGGTTAGCGTTCTGCTGCTGCTGCTAGAGGGGAAGAGACGGAGCGCAGAGCCACTCAGATAAAGCCAAACTACTGCGGATACATTTATAAGAGGAAGTACAAATCCCATTGATTTTACACATAGGGAAACTGATTATTAAAGTACAGATGAAATCAAAACTAACCATATTGATTTTGTTCGCTCACATTGCTAGTTTTGTGGTGAACAATTCATCTGTGCATGTCATTAAGAAGATATTTTTTGCTGCATCCTAATTTGCATACTATCCATCCTAAATAGTATCAGTACGTCCTAAATTGTAGTATGTTTAAAAAGAGTATGCCAAAGGTTTACTATTTCCAGTAAAAATCGAAGTATAGAGGTGTTCATACTCTAACTGCTAATACTGACCACAATACATTGCACGTTAGACGTGAATTTGATTAGAACTACAAACCCATGTAAAAAAGTGTAAATAAACTGCAAACATGGCAGACACGCAAGACCAACCGTCAAGCAGAGAGGCTTCGGTAAAGTTGTATAAACGACTGTTAATTAATATCTCGCTCGTTGGAAAATATTTAAACTGCGTTTTCCGTGTTATATTTCATCTGCAACAACAATGTGAACTTATATCAAGATAGGTTTGGACATTAACTTCTGAATAATTATCCAAAGAGATTTATCTGCATGAAAGACTCGAGAATGGCAGATTAACCTGATGCTGCATCTCCAATACGGTAGGCAATTAAATATGAAATAAATGTGGATGATGTGTCAAGAAGATTGACAGGGAAGCCAGCTAATCAACAGAATGAGGAAGTAGTATGTCCTAAAAGCTTGCATACTCTTCTGTTACACACTTAAAAGTATATATTTTTCTTTCACAAAAAAGTACATTCTTTTAGTTCATAGTTTAAGTATGCGAATTAGGACACGGCATCAGATTGAAATCTGAAAACCCACGTCCTGTTTGTTTTCAGTTGAATTCTCAGATTAGGTCTAATTAGGTATTGGGGTGTGGCTAACATATTTAACCACACCCCTTCAACTGTCAGGTTTAACAACAAACAGAAATGGTGAGTATGAGGAGACTGTTAGGTTGTAATTACTCTTGAAACCCTCTTCCGGATCTTTCTGAATGAAACCCCTACTATACTACACCCAATCAGCTCGCAGCAGAAAAAACAAGCCACACCCAATGTTTTCTCATTTAATATTCCATTTCTCCAGGAACTGCATCACATTGCAGTGAGTAATTAATTCGCCCAAATGAATCCACTGAAAAACCGGAGCATTTGCTTCTGTTTTTGAAGTGGCAGTTCTTCTGTTAATGTCAACTTGATGACTTCCAAATCAAATGCATAGCAATATTGTAAGCCATGCCCCTCTTACTGGTAAAGTCTAGATAGGATACGCAGCCGGCTGGAAGTGCAATATACACTTCAATATTGCAGCATTTTTATGACACTTTTTACAGTACTGTGACAGTTGGGTTCAGGGTAGAGGTAGATGTTAAAAAAATACAATTTATAGGGTAATTTAATAGATAACATAAATAATACTTGGTAAAACTACTGTTTTTACATTACTGTGACGGTTGGATTTAGGGTTAGTGTAGGGTTAGACGTTAATAAAATATAACTAATGGGAAATTTTATAAATATATAAATAATTTTCATTAACTTCTGGTCACCACTCTTCATAGCAGTTCTCCACAGCTGGCTAAGCTGAAGCATGCTCTACTTTTCTGTTTTTGTGTTATTTAACAATATAAATATCACATAAACAGGGTTTCTGCAGGTTTCTCAAAGTCAAATTTAAGACTTTAAGACATTTAAGACTATTATGACTGAAATTTCAGATTTACATAGGGCTAAACGCTAAGGATTTATTCTAATGGAACATTTGTTTTCAACATAATTTAAATAAATTGTTTAAAACTAAATGTATGCACAACAGACTGTTGAAATATTAGTTATAAATAGAGTATTGCTCAGTTTTATTGAGATGCATTGTTGGCGATTGGATGCGTGTTGGATCGATTGGGTAGCTTTAAATAATTAAAACCCTTTTAAAATGATTTAAGACCTACAACACAATATTTCAGTGAATTTACGACTTCTTAAGGCCTAATATTTTGTTGTGTTTTAATTTCCGACATTTTAAGACCCCGTGGACTGACTCCTTGATAAAAAGTTCCAAAAACAGAAATATGTTATCATTACACTGGCATTATCAAGACGATCACAGACACATTTGTATTACACTCCAAAGTCTGAATGAAACTGTGCCGACAGTCCCAAATCAGCACAGAACTGAAGAGTTAAGAACCATTTGACCCAATAGTGGAAAAGCAGCAAATGATTTAAAAAAAACGGAACTGAAAACAACTGAACAACCAGAATCAAGAATTTATAAGTACTATGTCATTTGCAGTGCTTCCTAGATAGTAGTTTTCACTAATTAAAGCAAAAACCACCAATTCCCTAGAATTGTCCTAGACTTGACTAGTGCTGGGCCGATAAACGATATTATATCAAATCGTGATTAAATTTGTCAAAAACAATGAAAAGTTCTGAACTTTTTTTTTTAACTCTATTTTGATCTATGAGCCAATCACACAACAGAAATGTGCAACAATGGGAATCTAAAAGTGTATATGTTAGAGACGTATCAAATTTTCGGCCACCGAAAATTTATCAGCCTAAAATATGTTATGCTATTTAATGGACCCCTCTAACTTTTGTGGCTTCAGTCATTTGTGGGGTACTCTTTTAAATCTGGAAGCAACAAAAA
>CAIGQZ010013813.1:1929562-1946431 GCA_903798205.1 Danio tinwini
AATATAATATAATATAATATAATATAATATAATATAATATAATATAATATAATATAATATAATATAATATAATATAATATAATATAATATTTCCCAGTGTTGGGTTGCAGCTGGAAGGGCATCCACTGTGTAAAGCATGTGCTAGATAAGTTGGTGGTTCATTCCGCTGTGGTGACCCCTGATTAATGAAGGGACTAAGTTAAAAGGAAAATGAATGAATATAATAAAATATAATATAATAATAACATAACAAAAAACTCTTCTGGAGCATCAAATCAAATAATCTATGATTTCTGCAGGATCATGTGACAGTGAAAACTCTGCATTTCATCAACAAAATAAATGTAAAAAGACAAATATCTTTATATATAATAATACTGATACTACCTTATTTTTATGAAAAGGGACTTTTAAAAAAATCTTACCAGATTCGAACATTACTATGCAAACAAGGTTTTCAGTGTAAAAAAAGCCCTTTCAGAGATTATCAGAAACATGAAGTGTGTGCAAATGACCAGAAATGTGTGCTATATTTGAAATTTACTTTTTAATGTTCACTTTTTATATGTGCAAAATCCTGTATTAACATCTACAACAAAATGTGCTTAAGAACACAGTGAAAAATATAAGCAATGTTTTGCAGTCAATAGCTCTTTAAGCGTGATAAATAACTACTATTTAGCCAAGAACATTTTTTAAATTGTCTCTAAAGTATCTGTAAAAGCAATGTTGCCATCAGATAATTTAATTTTTCCATTTTCTACTTTGATAATAATAATAAAAAAATAATCTGAAGAATTAAATCAATTAATTGATGATTTCTGCAAGATCATGTGATGGTGAATACTGTAGTAATGATGTTGAAAATGCAGTATTTCATCAACAGAATAAATTCAAAACTACATTTATAACTCTAATACTCAATATTCAATTATTTTTAATCAATATCATAAGGGACTTCTTTTAAAAAACTTACCAATCCCAAATTTTACCATGTAAACTTAAAGCTTCAATATAAGTCAGTGTACAACAAGAAAAAAAAGACACATACCTTGAGGAACCTGCATCCGGGCCATCAACTGATTTGGCACATTGGACATGGAGACAGGTCCATCTGAGGAAAGAAGGCATATTTTGAGTAGCTGTACACATATAATTAAGACAGCAGGCAGCATTAAACACTAAACGGCTACTAACTTGGTGGCCGGATAGCTTGTGCAGGCCCCATAGGGTTGGGCTGGGGAAGGCCAGGCTGCTGAGGACCCTGAGCACCCATCTGCGGCTTTGACAGCCTGGACTTCCTCTTCTCCTCCAGCTCCTTCTGGATCTTATAGATCTTCTCAGCCAGAAAGTGATAATACTCATCCTGAACACAAGAAGGAGGCATTGTTTGAGTGCTAAATTGCATGATGCTATGATCAGATGTCAAGCTTTTCCAGTGGCCAATATTTTAAGCATCTATTTAGCAATTAAAAGAAAAGGCACATATTAATCTAAAAGTCACTCCAGCAGGATGGATGTTGTTGTTTTTAGCTAACTGTACAGCAAAATGACGATTTCTTATTTCTTTAAGTAAGACTGAAATAACAGAAGTTTTTAAATATTTTTATGGTCAATATGTAACCTTATCTGGCAAAATTTGTTGGACATTGCACCTTTAAGATACAGGCCGATAATGTGAAAAAACAATAAAAAAATAAATCAACATTGCTTTTACTCTCTATATTCTGGGCATCCTGCAAAAAAGTCAATATTTCTGCTCTTCAAATATGATGTTAAACATTGTATAAAACCAATAAAAAAGCTTAGAAATATACACAAACAGTGACATAAACGCTGATCATCTGTCAAAGGGATGCACGGTTCCCACTGACAGGCACGCGATTGGTCCAGCCAATCCTCCGGTCAGCTATAGCAGCATTTTGTGTGTAAAAAAAAAAAAAAAAAAAAGCTAGCAGATTGCTTCAGAAAGACTCAATATTGTAAAAACCTTTGTTTTAAAAGGTGCCTTTAAAATATTTATTCAAATACTTAACAATAATTTGAGATTTAGCCTGGTTTAATAGCATTTGTATACACAAATGTACAAATTAAGCTGTAACATAAATAGCTTATCTCTTTAAATGCAATGGATTTTGAAAGATATGAGAAAAAAAAACGGGCAAAAAATTAAATAAAATCTCTCGCAATTTTAGAATTTGAAAAAGAGGATAGACAACCATAATTCAAAGGGACATATCTTCAAAAATTTATTTGATTAGATTATTATTTTAAAACAGTCTGTTCATTCCACTGAAACCAAAATCTCAACTTTGAAATTTGGGTCACTGTAGCTGCGTTTCCATTCACCTACTTTTATGTGCATTTTGAATATGCGCATTAAAAAAAAGGTTGATGGAAACGCTATGATGCACATACATTTTGAAAATGCGCATAAAAATCATATGTGCACAAATGAGTAGGATAAACATTTTATTCTATAAGAGAAAATGCGCTTAAACTACGATGGAAACACTTTTACCGAACAAATTCCAGTATGCGCATTAAGAAAAGGTCATGTGATTTTATTATAAGAGATTATGTGATGATAAAAATGTGTGTGAATAGATAAACCAGCAGGCTGAGCACATTGTAAAACGTCTGAAATGTTGTTTTGGTCATTCTAAAATGCCTTAACCATTTCAGTATTAGTGTTATTATATTATTAATGACCTCCGGAATCAAGAGTGTCTGTGCTCCGCGTCTCACGCCTTCAAACGCCACCGCGTGTTCACTGGGTGTCAGGATTGCCTTCGAGGCACAAGTCATTTATTAAATAAAAAAAAAAGATTGAGGCAGCTTCTTATACTGCAGCAAATTCCGTTTTTACTGTTGATATTTGGCACCAGTTAATCAGGAAGTGACGACTTTGTTCGCTTTGACTCGTTGGATGGAAACATTGCTTTATTCTCACGTCTTTTATGCGATATTCCAGTTTTGCGCATAAAGTTAATTCGCATTTTTGGAAAGAAACAAAGCTGGTAAATTGCTCAAATTGGCTACAAAACAAACCACTGTTGTCCAATGACTTGCCTAGTTCACCCTTTAAGTGGCCATTCACAAATCGTGTCTAAAAGCATGAGATGCGTCACATCTGCTAGATATTTCACTTCACTTAGAGCTGTGTTACACACTACATGGAAGGTCATTTTCAAGAACCCATAATAGGGGCTCTTAAAATTAAAATATTTATTTTCAGTTAGCTTTTTTTGTAGTTTAACAATAAAACAAACTAATTAAAGTTTGCATTACATTTAAAATGACAATACTTAAACTATCCCTATCATTCTCCCTCTCTTCTCAAATGGCATGGTGGGCCAAATCAAAGGTTACCATGAGTCAACTTTAGCCAGCGGGCCCTAGTTTGGGCATCTCTGCTCTGAACTATGAAAAATATCTTTGACACGTACACCTTTTACAGTCACAAAATGCTATACTGAAAAGAGTCTGAATGTAGTGCGGATGTCTAGGTGTTTTACCCTGCTGTTGGCAGACTCATACATGTCTCCCTCCACTTTCCGTGCATAAGCGACCAAATTCTCCATGCGTCTGTCTTTCAGTGCTGCAGGGTCTGGAGTCGGGAATATGGCTTGAACTCTGTAGGAGAATTAGGAGAATATATTGTGTAAAAAAAAAAAAAGCTGCATATGACTAAACAATTTTGATGTATGCTTTGTTGAACTCACAGCTTGTGCACTAAGTGATTCCTCAGGTCCTGAGTGACGTGCTCATGCCAGGGTTTCTTCATGCCAGGCATCGACAGCGGCGCAGCAGTGGGCAGATTCCCCGCGCCACCCATATTCGACCCGTCGGGCATCATCTGACTGTGGGTGCAGGATTTTAACATTAGTTTATAAAGGCTAACTTCAAATGCCTCCAAAAATGCTTGAGTAGGTTTTGATGATCGTGGAAACCCTCCATCATTAGTAATATTAATATTTTTCCAAACACATACATGTACTATAAATACAGACACAATAATAACCAGGGGTCGGAGGGAAAAAAATTATAATAATAATAATTCACATTTAGATTCTGTCACACACATACTGTACGCATGCATTCTCTGCATCATGTCCAGCAATGTGTTTAAATAGCCATCAAACAACATAGATGCCTTATTTTCACACAGTTGGTTTCATTTTCTAACATGATACAGCACCTTAAGGGGTAAATTCTAGTCTCTTGCTGCAGTTCTTATATATACATTATAGAAATCAATGATACTTGGTCAAAACATGCATAAAGGCTTAAGATGTGCACATTTGTGTATATTTTTACAGCAAAACCTAAGAAATGTTGCACAATTGGCAGCAAATTTAGCAAAAACTCACCACATAATCATTTTAGTCGCTCAAAAAAAAAAATCAGAATTTTTTTCCTGCAAAATCCTGTAGGGACCGTAAAAATCACAGAAAAAAACGCACTAACACTACAGATGGATGTCTCGCTGAGCTGTTCTGCATTGTGACAGGTTAAAGGTGAAAGGGGGTGAATGGTGAAAAGACTCACTTGCTGCTGAGGGATGAGGGGAGAGAGGAATCAGTGTGAAGGTTCGTCTGATCGGCCATACCGTTACCACCGATGTTCATCTGGTTAGAGCCTGAAGATGTGGTGGGAAACCAGACAGGTGTTACACATGAATATGCCACATGGCGAGCAGCATGAAGTCCCAATGCATACTGACCACAGATTCAGTCAAATAATCATGCACAGACAATGATGCAATTCATTTACTTCACCCATTAGATTTTGTCCAAAACACTAAAGACATTTTATAAACTGCTCTTAGAATGATGCTATTCCCATGCACTTCTGTGTACGTTTTTGAATATACAGTTGAAGGCAAAGTTATTAGACCTCCTGTTAAATTCGAGTTCTTAAAAAAAAATCTTTCCCAAGTGCTGTTTGATGGAGAGATTTTCTTTCAACACATTTCTAAACAGAATAGTTTTAACAATTAATTTCTGATATCTTTGTCATGTTGACAGTCCGGTGTCCTGCATATTTTTGCTCCAACTTGCTTTAACACACCTGCACAGATGTTTTTAGAAAGCCTAGTAAGAGCTTGATTAGCTACCTAAGGTGTGTCTGATTGTTGGAACTAAACTTTGCAGGACACCGGCCCACGAGGACCAGGTTTGGGCACCCCTGGTTTAAACAATTTTTGGTGCTTTGTTTTTGTTTTGTTCTATAATTTGAATGTGAACGTCATAAAGGCGTGGAAAATAGAACAGCAGTCATTTTTGGACCAAGATTATAGTTTTATAACAAATTTAAATATCGCTTGATATAATTTGGATCTTGATTTTGATGCATTTTGTTGGTAAATTACGTTTAATAAACAATTGAGATGGATTGTTGGTGAGTGGATGCACGTTGGCTTGATTGGGTAGCTTTTTATGGACAGGAAAATTTACACCTGTTTGTAATTATTTAAGACCTGCATGACAATGACAAGTCTACAATTTTGTTTTTGAAATATTTAAGGCTTTTTAAGACCCTGCGGACACCCTGGAAAGGGGGCTAAAGGCAAATTTATACTTTTGCGTCAAGCGTATGCGGATGGTCCAGCGCAGCATTTGTGCGATCGCTTAGCCCTTGCCATGGTTTATGCCGACATGCACCTGTCAAAAAAATTAACTATATGTCACAATGACACGTAGCACAAGCTCTGTGATAGGCTGGTTTGGTAGCTGTGACGAGTGTGGGCTGTGCTGTGAGCCACCAGCCTGATGGAGTGAGTGTTTACAAGTGTCGAGTCCAGTTAAGGAGCTCCAGATGGACGTTTTGCATTTACCTTATGATTAAAGTTGTTGCATAGAAACATAAAAACCTACTGCCAGCTAGCGTTTCGGACGTGTTTTTGCAGAGCAACACAAACAGCCCCCAGAAGTATAAATGCATGACTACATGCAAGGCAAGCGTCGTGGGTCATGTCAATCACTCAACGCAGAAGTATAAATAACCTCAATAATATAGACCTTAATTTTTGATTATTGTTATTATTTTGTAGTCCCAAATTTCAGAGTTTCTAGAACAAAATATTCCAAGCTTTTTTCAGACACATTAGACATTCGATTGAACCAGATCCCATATTAATTATATTTGGAGTTTCCAAAGAAGTTCTAAGACTTACAGCGGTTTAACAACAGTTTGTTTCAAATGGGTTGATCTCTGCCAGAAAACGTATTCATAAGTTAGGTTTGTAAGTTCCAACTCCTAAATTATGGCTGACAAAGTTAACGGGTACATTTCATCTGGAAAAAATAAATAAAATCAGGTATACCCTAATAGACTTTCACCCCATGCCTTTGTGTGCTTTCATTCACTGGAGGGGGTAGGCGGGTCTGTGACCAGCGCCTTCATGGCTGCAGGACTGGACGGCTGCCCGCCCTTGCCGGACTATATCCACACCCCCTTTCCCACCCCCTGTTGCGATGTATGTTATGTCTATGTGTTTTATGTGCTTGACTGCTGGGGCTTTTTTTATCTCCCTGATCTCACACTGCTCTAACTTAAGAGCAAGATGAGAGGGAGTTTTTTTTGCGCCTCTCTTTCCTGAATTGTATCTTACTTCCTTTTTCTAAATGCTACCTCCCGTTGACCTGTCTTCCCCTGAAATGTGATGTTTGTGTATGGTTGGGGGGGTCCAATTTCACTATATGTCAGTGTATGTGAATACATGGAGGTATATGCGACAAATAAAGGCTTGATTGATTGATTGATTGATAGACAAGATTTTGCTATATGAAAAAATTGGATCCCCTTTTAATTTCCTTTCTGCAAACTTACCATTAGAAAGCACTGGTGGGTGGTTGGTTAGGGGTCAAGTATGTTTCATTTGTTTAATTATAATTTTAATGACTTTTTTCAGTGTCTTAAAATGTAAGTTTTATGTTTGTATTTAAAAACAAAAAAGTGTATTAAAAAGTGAACGTCGGCTAAAATTTCTAACAATAATTTTTTAAACCAAAATTGATAAAAAAAAAAATTAAAACTGCTTTTACTCAAGCCAAATTATAATTAAATAATTAAATAAGAAAAAAAGACTATCCTGAAAAAAATATATAATAAGAACCGTTGTAACCATTTCCTTGCTCAGTTAAACATCATTTGGGAAATATTTGAAAAAATAAGAAAAATATTGCCTTCAACTGTATTTGACAAGATGCATTTAGTAATTATAATTATGCAAGATAATATATAAAGTAGGAGCACACAAAATATCGTTTGAGCATCGATATCGCAATGTATCTGCAGGATCAGATTATTTATTAAAGATGAAAAGATATCAATTTGGCTATTTTTAAATGTATACAATGATTACCATGTTATTTTGTGCTTGATTGTTTCATTTCTGTACATAAATACTGTTAGTCTCTGTTAGTAATTTAACCTTTATCTTTGCACTGTTGTATTTATATGTGCTTGTAATTTATAATAATTTATGCAAACGCACTGCATAGAAAAAGACTTGATCATCCCAGTCTATCTAAATGAATGAAATCTTTCCAAATAGAGCTGTTTAGTTCAACTGGTGAAATTATAATCATATCGCAATATATATCTCAGAAAAACAAAGTATCCGATTTTTCTAATATCGTGCAGCGCTAATATAAAGTACTTTTATATTAGCTCACTGAGTCTAAAATCTAATTCAGCCCTTATTAGCAAGTTTAAAAATATTTCCTAATTATAAATAATACGCAATTGCAGTTAAGCAAATAGCTCAACAGCATGAAAGATGGAAGTTATAGAATGGAAGCAGCTTTCAAGGTTAATAATGAAAATGGATCCAAAAAAATATTCTGCTTTTCACCCAACAACGAATAACGTTTTGACATTTCCATGCATTGATACCTAATGCGGCCATGGAGCGCATCTGCTGTGTCTGCGTGGGCTGCTGTCCTGCGACCTGTGTCTGTGTGGCGGGCTGATTCCCGTACGGGAGGCCCAGCGCTGCGTACGCCCTCTGCATGGAGCTGGGGTCTATGTGTGTGCCGCTGCTGATGGTGGGCGCCGCGGGCTGACTCGTGCCCACCGGCCCCAGCGGAGACTGCATGCCAGGATTCGGGGAGCTCAGCATCGCTGCAAATCACACACAAAAGCCATCGGTTAAATATTCATGATTTAAATACAAATATATGACCACTGCTTCTCCTTTAATATCCCTTAAAGCAGTGTTTCTCAACCATGTTCCTGGAGGACCACCAGCTTTGCACATTTTCTGTAGGTGCGTCCCAAATCGCATGCTTATGCACTAGTGTAAGTAGTGCATTCAGACTGAAAACTCTAAGAATAAGTGCACTTTAAATACCCAAATGATGCACTTAATCTGTTAAAATGAAGTGTGGACTGTTAGACACTTCACACACTCAACGGACTCTGCTTTGTTCACGTAGCGGAAGAGGCAGAGCTTTTGGGATAATTTATTTATTTATTTTGGATTGTGAAAGCAAAATTCTCCAACGAGAGTGATTATTCCAGATGGTGAATGTGGATATACTCATGGCAGGTATTATTTGGTACTTTGGTCATTTATTTTACTAATTTGGCAACCGTCAAACATCATCTAGTTAACAAAAACATTAGCGTTCCATTTGGGACAACACTACATACATAAACTATGCTGTCGAGTGTGTAAGAGCATAGTGTGCCATTTGAGATGCAGCATATATCTCCTTAGCCAAACAGATCATCAGCTCACTAGCAGAGACTGAAAGACCTGTAATAGGTGACAGACAATGGAGACATCCAAAACAATGTGTTGGTGGTCCTCCAGAAATGTGGTTGAGAAACATTGCCTTAAAGTACAGATGAAATGAAAACTAACCATATTGACTTTGTTAGCTCACGCTGCTAGATTTGTGGTGATCAATTCATCCATGCTTGTCATTAATAAAATGAACATTATGAAAAAAAATTGCCCTTGTAATACTTTCATTGAAATCTGAATATGCACGTTCTGTTTGTTTTCAGTTGAATTCTCAGATTGCTTCTGTATGAGGTATTGGGCGGGGCTAGCATACTTAACCACGCCCCTCCAGCTGTCAGGTTTGACAACAAACCAAAATGGTGAGGAGGAGGAGTCTGTTAGGTTGTAATAACTCTTAAAACCCTTTTCCTGATCTTTCTGAATGAAACTCCTACTTAACTTCATCCAATCAGCTCGCACTAGAAAATAAAACCAAGCCACACCTACTGTTTTCTCATTTAATATTCTGTTTCTCTAGGAACTGTGTCACAAAACGAATATGTTCATGCATGGCTTTAAGAAAGTGCATAAGAATAAACAAACAAATAATACAACTAAACAAACAATTTCCCCACAGTTTCGATTAGCAAAATCGTATTTTTTGGGTCGCAAGATTCTTTTCAAAAAGTCAAAGCACACCTACATTTAATATTATTTTAAACTTTTTATTGTTAAATTGAAATAAATCTAACATATGTTCTAGGTCTATTGCCAGATCAGCTTCTCTGGCTATTTCAATAACAGATAAAACGTACAAACATTTTGTAAATTACGCTTTTCTTTAATAAAAAGATTTAATAATAATAAAAATATATCAACTATAAATACATAATTTAAGATGAATCTACAACCTCTTTGTGTAAACATAATTGTAATCAATTATTAATAATAATATCAAATAATAATCGTACTGTTAATTTTTGATTGTTAAAGATTGTTAAATTGTGATAAAGATTCTACCATTTTTGAAGGATTTATTATTGAAAAATAATTACAAGTGTACTGAAATCAGCCCTCTATGGGGAAGTATAGGCATAACTGTCACTAAATGTATACTGTCTGGCTTTATTTTTTTATTTATTTTATTAATCACACACACAGTCTTAAAGCATGAGATGCACAGATACAAGCCTGTTAGCACCTTTTATTTGTGCATTAATGAAAATTGCTTTTGAAAACTTAATCTAGGCGGTACACTGGCTCAGTGGTTGGCACTATCACCTTACAGCAAGAGGGTTGCTGATTTGAGTAAGTTGGCATTTGTGTGTGGAGTTTGCGTGTTCTCCCCGTGTTGGTGTGGGTTTCCTCCTGATGCTCTGATTTCCCCCACAGTGCTAAGACATGCGCTATAGGTGAATTAAATAAACTAAACTGCCCATAGTGCATGTGTGAATGAGAGTGTATGGGTGTTTCCCAGTACTGGGTTGCAGCTGGAAGGGCAGCTGCTGTGTAAAACATGCTGGATAAGTTGGCAGTTCATTTGGTTGTGGCAAGCAATGATAAATAAAGGGACTAAGTGGAAGGAAAATTAATAAACTAATTTAATATATTGTCTGGCTTATTTTATTTCTTTTTTATTTTTTTTTGATCATGGAGCGCGAGTCTAAAAAAGCTGAATGAATGTTAACAAATTACACCAAAGAATCTATCTCATACAAGCTGTGGCTTTAGAATAGACTTAAAAACAATTAATCAATACCTTGGTAGAATAACACAAAAGACCAAAAATCATCTCAAATACTGGAATTGTGAATGATTCTGGATAAATGTGCTCTCTAATAATAAAATAAAAACATTTTAAATGATTAAATTTTCTACATATAAAATACCATTCAAACTGCAAACTGAAGTGGCTGAGGAGGAAAGGCCATTTTGCAATGGCTGAGCACTTTGAGCTGTGGCTGAGAGCAGAACTGCAAGAAAGACGGAGAGAAGAACGTGCTTCTGTTGCCACTACAGGGGGATTTAAACGAGTCAGCGATCGCCTGTCCAATCAGACAGCAGGAGCCCTCTACGTCCCGCCCACCCCCCGTAAAAAGCTAGGGGGTGGAGCCCCTCCCCCGCAGTGTCAGATTACAGTCCCGCTGCCTGCCGGAATCTGCTGCTGGTCTCATGCTTTCACATTCAGAGCGCAGCCGAGCAGCACACATGACCTACAGGTGGCAGCACTCAGGTGAACAAACACACACACAAGCGCAGTCTTACAGCACGAGATGCACAGATACAAACCTGAGTTCATATACTGAAAATGAACGCTTTTCTTTGTTAGCGCCTTCATTTGTGCATTAGTGAAAATTGTCATACTGCTAAAAATCTTAACACCTCTGATAAGAGACTAGGTAGACTAAATATTGTTTAAAATAGATAAATACTTGATTTGGCAATTAGCTATACACTCAAATAAATAGATTTGCCGTTTATTAAAGCAACTTTTTTTTAATTGAGCTGAATCAACACAATTCTTGAGTTTTTTTGGGACAACTTAATTGCTTTGCGTTCAATACACTTAAAATTGTTAAAGCAATTATGTTAACTTTATGTTGGGACCGCATGAAGGAATTGTCTGGAACCCAACCAAATAAGGGCTGGAAAACAGAAAATGATGGTGTCTAGAAGGACTTTTGTCAGCTTAAAATGTTCTTCTTGTGATAAATTGATGAAAATTTTTATCACAATATTTGGTATTATTACAAGATTGCCCCAAGCCGCAAAACAGGTTACATTATCAGGTATAATATCCAGAAAATACTTTACTTTATATACACGTTTAGAGTGAATAAGTGTTTTAAACTAATTTAACTGAAGAAAAAAGAAAAAAAAAAGTACAATAGGTAACACTTTTCAATAAAGTCTCATTAATTCATTAATAAAGATAAGTTTGTGTGTTAAAATCAAGCGGCAACCTCCCGCACTTCCTCGTGAAGCTAATACGGAAGTAGGCATGGGCCGGTATAAGATTCTGACAGTATGATAACCTTGGATAAAAATATCACCGTATTACGGTAGTGTGATTACTGCTCTAAAATAAGTTCTTTTTAAATGTCTGGGTAAAAAATTAAAACTTTGCCTCCCTTTTTTAACAAAATCTATTTTATTTTGTGAAATATTTATAATATTTTGGAGCAGTAAACATGTCAGGCTAAATAATTCAAAAGAATTATTGACTTCTGCTGTCTTCATTTGTTTTAAAATTACAGATTTCTTTACCATTTACAATGGCATCTTTGGATATCTTTTCTGCTGGAGATACTGTTGTCCTAAAAAAACATGTAAATAAAAAATCTTACACATACCTTAGGAACGGTATTACAGAAAATTTTGGCGGTTTTAAAACCTTGACTTTTCCAAACCACGGTATACCTTGAAAACGGTTATCGTCCTATGCCTATACGGAAGTAACTGAAACTGCTATTCATCAAAAGTCTTGGCTCCATAATAGAGCAAATTTCCATTAACGTCACTGTTCAAATGGCCACCTTTACAGCAGAAAAAATGGTGTTTACAGCCTGGTAAAAAAAGGACGATTTTGGTTCATATAGCTAATATTACCCTTTATGACAACTGTGAGGGGGTGAATTTTTTATAACTCATCCATTTTTTTATATTAAGTTATATTGAGTCTGCATAATTAAGGGCGTGGCCACTTGAGTGACAGCTAGGTCTCGCTGGTCGCAGTCACTTCACCTCAGCTAATTCGGGCTGATTAGCCGCTGAACTCTGCATATACATCATGCTTTTTTTTGTTTTATGTGGTTTTACACAGTCAATTGCCTGTGAATTATTTCTTACAATTATCAGATAATATGGCATGCTGTGTGCACTTTATTGTGCTCACAAACCATTGAAGTGGCCTCCGTTTCGCAGGTGAGTGAAATTATATAATTGTATACCATATCTATAAAGGTATTTGCTTTATTTAAAATTATTTATCATTTATAATGTTCTTTAGACCTGTAATGCACACCAGAATCTGACAGATTGATTATTTGTAGGCTCTAGAACAGTCATCTGAAGCGTTGTCATAGAGTGTTATGCCTTGATTTCATAAATAGCCTTGCATTTACTAACACAGACTATATTTGAAGTGTTTGGAAGTAATTTGCGTTTCCCTCCTGTAGAAAAACGTCATCAGATCAATGCTTAGTGGCTCAATGCATTACAACTGTGTTTTTAAAAGACTAAACGCTTTATTGATATAGTGAACAACCAAGCATATGAAACCTATGGGTGACGTCACGGATACTACGTCCATATCTTGTACAGTTTATGGTTAAAATCAACAGTGAGAAAAAGCTATATTCAAATTATATGTGAAATGTAACTAAACAAATACAACAAAATTTGATTAGTTATTACCTTAATTTAATAAAACACAATTATGTCTTTTGATTTTAATGAGTTAGGTGTTAAAAAAGAATGTTATCTTACCATCACTTAAGATAAATGTAGTTGTAATTACATTGAATTTAGTTCATTGATCTGATGTCGACAAATGTCTTAAATGTCATGAGTTATTAAACAAAAAGGCCTATAAATAGTTACAGAAATGTTAATAACATAAGGCCAGATTAAGGGTGCTTTCACCCTTGGTTTAATTGTCTGGTCCAAACCCAAGTTCGATTGTCCCCCCTTCCCACCTTCTCGGCTAGTTTGTGTTCGCGCTGTCTTTTTTCCTTCTGAACCCCGGTACGCTTGCGTCATTAAGCTACTGCTGTGTGTACAGCTGTTGCTAGGTGACAGACACAAAAAACCAAGGCACCAAAATGGAAAGACGTACAGATATCATTGTTGTTCTGCTTTTACAGAATCTTTTGGTTTTGGTAATTTTTGGAGGAGAAAAGTAGACATTAAGGTTTAATCCCAATTCTACCCCTTAGCCCTTCCCCTTTCCCCAATTCTCTTTAGCTTGAAGGCATAGGGCTAAGGGGAAGGGGTAGATAGCCCTTCGAACTGAGATTTTTCAGGACCACTCTCGAAACCAAGTAGTAAAAAAATTTCCTAGATTACACCAGCCACATCTACAATCCATAATAATAACTCCTGTATAGCAGTCGCACATAATTCACACTCAATGACACGCGAACACCCTGTCAGAAAAGTCTAGTGGCTGAGAATGAGCTATTTACAGTGTCAGCTATAATGTTAATGTTGTTTTTGGAGTGTTTATATAGATGAATATGGCCACGGTGTAAATGCGCAGTATAGTTATGATCCTATTGCCACATTATATCATTATGATAACATAATATATGCCTTCTGTGATTTCCTCAAGATAAATACGAAAAAAATAACACAATTGGAATAACTACAGCAGTCGCGATCGTCTGATCTCATATTAAGCAAGAGATCGCCATGACATATGATGATGTGTGCAGGTGCTTTAGTGCTGTCCCATTTCTTAGGAGTACATTTTCAAGCCCTTCCTCTTCACACTCTGTTTGAAGGGACAAGGGGAAAGGGTACAAAAATAGAATTGGGATTGGGGTATCACTGTGTTTGCACTGGGTCAGTCCCACATGTCGCAAAGGTAACATTAGGTGATACACAGACACACACACACGAATGAGCGTTATGAAAACCAAAGTTTGTTGTATAGTTGGCAGTTCACTTGCGTTATTTCGTAGGATTGCATTCATATCAAAAGTTAACTGGACCAGAGTTTGCGCGAACCGTACCCCAGACCACCTCTTTCAGGTGGACTCAGTATCGGTTCCTGAGTTCAGAAGACATGTACACACTAGCTAAAGGAATCGTACTTTGCCATCAAACGAACCCTGGTGTGGACCAAAAGTGCTAATGTGAAAGCACCTTGACATGAAATTGGCAATGTTTGAAAATAAATCATCTATGCCCACGATATAATAATAATAACAACAACAAATATGTTTATTTTACATAGCGCCTTTAAAAGTAGCTTTTTTTTAAAGCGCAATACACAAAAATCAAGACAGCATACATACTACAATGACAAAAGAAAAACAGACAATAGAAAACAGATTAATTAAAAGCAACCCTAAACAAAAAGGTTTTAAGTAAAGATGTAAAAATAGCATGATTCCTAATGTCAACCGTAAGAGAACTCCACAGTGTCGAAGCATAATAAGAAAACACTGACACCTGAGACCTGATATCAATATTGTACGTTCAATTTGATGACAGATTGAATTATTGAATATCTGCATATGTGTAGTTGATGTAAATGTGAAGATGACTTACGCTGCTGGTTTCTCTTGTCACTGGCGTTTTTCAGGGGCAGACAGACAGGGCAGTCGTGCCGGGTGCAGTTCTTCCAGTGCGAGATGATCTGTCTTGATGAGGCGCAGTGAGCCACTGTGAAGACAGACCAAAAAATAATTTAGCTTTAAAAATATTACTCTGTTTTATAGGGGTGTCAAAATTAATTATTTCAATCATTTCAAAAAATGCTTGCGTTGTGAAGAAAAAAACCTTAATTGTGTATGGAAAGCATCGTCAGCATGCACCGAGATACCGAATCGATGGCATGATAATCGTAACCGAACTGTGAGACCAGTGTAGGTTCACACCACTACTATTTTACAAACACACAAGTAAACGAATAAAACGGTTGGAATGAATAACTAGTTGGAAATGTGTGAGTTGTTATTAGGTAGTTGGTTACTGCGTAAACTGACCTTTTTAGCTAAAGTTGATTAAATCGAAATAGAACAATAGGTTTATGTAGCAATGTTGTGCAGTGTTTTACCATGGTAATATCCTAACATGACATTATATAAAATCATAGAGCTCACAACACAGAATATGTATTTCATTTACTGGATCGTTTATTTTAAGGGGACCTATTATTCCCCTTTTTACAAAATGTAAAAAGTCTCTGATGTCTCTTGAGTGTGTATGTGAAGTTTCATCTCAAAATACCTCAGAGATAATGTTTTATAACTCTTTGAAACTGACCCTTATAGGCTTTGATCCTAATTGTGCCATTTTGGTGACTGTTGCTTTAAATTCATATAAGATTGCGGATGGCTGCTTCTCACTCAGGGCTGTCTATGTTAATGAAGAAGAGGTCACTTATGGGATCATCACTAATGACTATCTTCAATATCCTCCCGGGACAGAGCAGCCAGGCACACGACGCGCCACTTCTCCCACCTGTCCATCACGTATCCAGCTGCAAACGTCCCGGCAGGACAAGTGGGCTCTCCCGAGCCCAAACTTCTCGTCGAGAAGATGGTGTCAATCGCGTTCAGAGACCAGTTGATCAAATCCATAATTCCTTATTCGTTTGGATAGCAGGACACGGAGAGCCTCAGAGACGGAATAAGACGAGACAAAAAGAGCCTTCGTCGAGAGCCAAGGAAAAGACCTTTTAAAGACCTTCTCACAATATTTTAAGACCTCGTCGCCACTTCAAGTTCTAATCAGTATTAAACCTTTAACTTAATAGACAGTTGCTAATAAACAGTTGTAGTTAAATAAATCAATGGAGCATAACCGTGCAACAGAACTCGGATAAGGTCAGAAGAAACAAACCTTGAAAGAATAAAATGACATGGCTGTTTTTAGAAACAGGTTTCAGCCACTGTTTAAACTCGTCTTTCTCCAACTAGGAGTATGCAAACTGGCATTAACTGGCAAGTTTATAAAAAGTATCCCAAATGAGGGGTCGAAGAGATATGACTTGCAATATAAGTGATGACACAACAGCATATAAGAGCCCTTATGTTGTATTTTTGCTCCTTAAGATCACCCCCACGTTGGGTTGTTAATATATTGTATTTTGAAACTACAGAACATCACTGCATTGTACAATGTGGCTTTTCTACAAACATTCAAATGTTGTATTTGAAAGCCCAACAAAAGCAGTGCATTGTTTTAGTAGGCTTCTTCTACTTTCAGACACATTCATATGTTATGTTTTAAACTGCATAACAATTATGGATGCAGCAATTTTAGATTTTGCTTGTACTGTTATATAGTCTGAAGAATAATCATGGTTTCACTGTTATCATGTCTAATGTAAATTTAAGCTTTATATATATAAGTATTTAAACGAACAGTTATTATTATCTGTGTTACATAATATATATATA
>CAIGQZ010013813.1:1946831-1977353 GCA_903798205.1 Danio tinwini
ATATATATATATATATACATATATATATATATACACATAATAATTTTAATCATTTGTAATAATTTGTCTAAATATCTTGAGTTTACATTGCACTGAAAGACACGCACAACTCTTACCACTATGGCGTGAGACGTTTTCTACTCTGTGCGTCTGCATCGCTCCGCTTGCGCACGCATATTGACATATATTCTAATATAGGTAATAACAAACTTGTGCGCGGAAAAGACGCAATATGTGAACGACCGGTTGCTATAGTTAATCAAGTAAGCGTGTGCATTAGCCTTGGTGTAGCTATAAGCTTCGAACTTTAAACTAGCGCACAGGTGGCATAACTTTCTTTAGTTGTAGCAGTTTCATTCTGTGCAACAGAAACGCTGTGTTGAAAAGCCTTTAAGCTCAAGTATCCAAATGTTTTCGGCTGCTTGCGCCACTCAATGTCAGGTGACTCACTCTGTGTGCAGCCTTCAGCTGCAGCTTGTGCTGTATTGAACAGACGACATAACTATAGCAGCCGTTATTTTTTGACTGAACTAAATTTATTTTTGATGTCTTGGTCACACTATTTGCCGAGCTGGAACAAATTGCCTACATGTGGAGAGCGTCACATCACCTTCCCGCGTTTGTCGCAAATTACATGACATTAGCCGGACAGAGGAGCTTGGCTGGACGCACCCGGCCCAAACTAATCGAGGTAAATAAATAAATATATATATTTTATTTTTTTTTGTCAAACATTTGGACAACGCTTATTAAACAAAATTTAAGACCTCGTAAAAACATAATTAAGACTTTAATACCTTTTAAGAGCCTTAATTTTCGAGGTCACGAAGAATCCACTAGTTGCATCCTTCATTACCTGGGAAACAAAGGATGCATTTGAAGGAACTTTGATTTTTTTTTTTTTGTAATGACAGCCTTCGTCACGCTGCAATGACGCAGTGCCCTTTGAATGCATCCTTTAGAGGATGCAGCCACTGACATGAGACACAGTTTATAAAAATATCTTATTATAAAAATGCATACAGGTTTGTTGCTTTTATAACTTGAAATATATGGTAATTTTTACTGCATTCTAACAGGATTCATCCCAAGAATGAAAATGAGAATGCACTCAAGATAAGTAGCGCGTGTTCCTACACTGGCCTCACGGTTCGGTTTGGTTATGATTACCATGCTATTGATTCCATTAAAAATGTGATATTTTACTTAGCAACACAAGTTCTTGTATAAAAATTTTAAATTTGTAATATATTTATATATTATTTTTAATACAATTTTGTCCTTTAATGCAAGCAGTCAGATATATGTACTGACCTTTAATTTTACCTGCTCAAAGAAAACACTTTTGAATGCGTCTAACAAAACTCAAATACATGCACAGAACAATATGAGCATTTAGAGCAAATAAACGTAAATATTATCCTGCTTGCTTTTTAAGCGCTATAGACGGCCACGGTGGGGAAAACTCGCTCTGCAGACACGCTCGTGTCTGGATCCACAAGTAACATTATTGTTGTAACAGCCGAGCGAGGACCTAAAACATTACCTCACGAACACACCAGCAGGTCAAAGGGGCCACAGATTAAGAGAGAGAGAGTTTACAGATCTTTTCCTAGCTGGGTTCTGATGTAGTTCCCTGTCAGTGAAAAATGGTCCAGCAAACTCACAAGCAGGGAATAGTGCAGTCATCTGCTTTTTATGTAGTTGAGGTGTCACGGTTTCCTCCCTAACCAAAGTAAGCTACCGCCATATAATGCATATGTGATAAATGACGTCAGTACATAATAACCAGTTAAGATTATTACTGAAGACGCTTATGTCTGCATCGCGGTGCACCGAAAAAAAACCCACTTTATTTTGACACCCCTAGTCAAAATATCATATTTCTGATCAAATTTCTCTACTAATCAATTAACTCAACTGTGTTATCTACTAACTGAAGGATATAATAAGAAACCACTCTATGAGACTTCCTACATGTAAGAAAACCACCCTTAAATTGGTTGAAGTTTCTGCACAAGCCAACACAGAGGAATGATGAAAATTCATGTCACACTCTATAGTACATTCAGTGAGAGATTATAATGTAGTTTTGTGACAGTCATGCCAAAATTGCTAGTTTTTTTTAACAATCATTTTCCCATCATAGTTTCTGTTGTGGAAATGTGCAGAATGAGTCCAGAGTGGGCAGTGTATTATAATAAGATCCACAGATACTTCTCCAGCTCTGCAATAGCAAAAGTCAAGTACTAGTGGTAAATGAGACACGTTGCACGTTCTTAAATGAGTAAGATTTGCTAACCTACATTATTTTTAAATGAGCAAGATTTGTTTTTAACACGATAGGGAAATAGCTCTGCCTTTGTGACAGTATGTCCAACAATATAAAAGGCTTCAGTGTTCCAGACTCCATCATACTTAGAAAGCGAGACCGCAAGAGCCATGAGTTGGCTCCCATGTTTACACGAAGCCTGAGTGCCTGGCCAGACAGTACAGTAACATAGAGATGTACAGTCATCCCCAAAACATGGTTGTAGACAAAGAGAGAGACATGTGCATGGAGGAAAGAGCTCGAGAAGTTCCAGCGCTATGGAGGAGACACTTGCAGTAAATAAAATTGAAATATGAATCCACAGAGAATGCATGTTAATAGTATATTGAAACGACTAACAAAAGAATTAAGAAATCAAAAAATAATTTTATAATAAAAAATTATTACAATTATAAAATATATTTTTTTCTATAATAAAGTCATCTGGAATGGCAAAGAAACCGTTCTTGCAGGACTCCCAGAGTTCATCAAGATTCTTTGGATTCATCTTCAATGCCTCCTCCATCTTACCCCAGACATGCTCAATAATTTTGATGTCTTGTGACTGGGCTGGCCAATCCTGGAGCACCTTGACCTTTTTTGCTTTCAGGAACTTTGATGTGGAGGCTGAAATATGAGAAGGAGCGCTATCCTGCTGAAGAATTTGCCCTCTCCTGTGGTTTGTAATATAATGGGCAGCACAAATGTCTTGATACCTCAGGCTGTTGATGTTGCCATCCACTCTGCAGATCTCTCGCACGCCTCATACTGAATGTAACCCTAAACCATGATTTTTCCTTCACCAAACTTGACTGATTTCTGTGAGAATCTTGGGTCCATGCGGGTTCTAATAGGTCTTCTGCAGTATTATGTATATCAACAGATATTTCATCTGAAAAATCTACCTTCTGCCACTTTTCAAAATGATCAACTAGATGTCACGTTATTATTTGTTGCTCTTACAACTGGGTTTGATAACAAGACTTTTGTCAGGTGTGTATATATTTATATAATATATGATATAATTATTATTATACATTATTGTATCTCACATATATTAACTCTTAATAAATGGTTTATTTATAGGAGCCTTTGATGGAAACATCTTTAAAACCTCTTAATATGTGAAAATCAATAAAACATTCACCAAGGCACTTAATTGCTTGATAAAAGCAATTGTGTAAGCTATTATAAGCCCTATTTTATATTATATTTTAAAGGAAAAAAGTATTACGGATGGGACCAAAAACTATGTGATATTACAGTAAACAAAATATTCTGCAGAAAATCTGCAGATTCTAAAAGAAATAACACAAAAAAAAAAAATAATAAGAGTTGTTTTTCTATAGAACAGAAATTATTTATTTCATATGATTTGACATTTTTGTATTAATGAGGAAATAGCTTTGTTACGAATGTGACAGATGTGAAATTGGCACTTGTGTGACTTTGGTAAATCAAATATAATAGTCACATAAATGAAAACATTGACGAGTGAGTTTTTACAATACAGTAAAATATAAGCCTACACAAACAACGCAGAACGGGTTTAAAGTACGATAAAGGAAATTAGGTTTTCACCAAAATAGTGCTTTTCAAATTGGTAAAATCAACTTCGAAAGCACTATTTTGGTGAAAATCTTTTTTTTTTTCATGGTTGGGTTACATTTGCATGGAATTGCTGGCTTACAGCATGACAGACTACAATTTCGATCAAATTCAGAGCTTTGGGGAAATAGCTGGAATTGATTACACATTAACAAAACGGGTGTCATTTTGCCTCTCACCTTGGCAAGATTTTCCCGCCTGGCAGTGGGTCATGTGGTTGAGGACGTTCTTCATGGTGCGGCAGTGGGGCAGGGCGCAGGCGCGCACCTCTCCGTTAGCCTGCTCTCGCCGCTGGCACTTGTGGGCGTGAAGCAGCAGGACCAGCTGCTGCTGGATCAGTTTGCGCTTCTCTGGGTCGGCCGTGGGGCCTGCTGAAACTCCTTGTCCCGGGACCATGCCCACAGAGGGCACCTGCTGCTGCAGCTGGAGGAACAACTTCAGGTTACATACAAGCTCCGCTTTCCTCATTTAAAGAAATGCATCTTTTAACGTTCTGCAGTTGGTTAAAACAAAAGCCTTAAGCCACAAGACGCTATGAAGCTGTAATATTTATCCACAGAGGTGTTAACTGTCTATTTTACACCTTAATCAAAAAAGCGTTAAGAGTACTGTAGAGTTTTAAAAAAATTAATGCAGGAGTTTATAAAAGAAATATGATTAAATGAGTATTATCTGTTCTTTATAAATGGTGTGGCTTTAACTCTAAATACATGGTTTATTGGTTAAATGGTTTATATAAATGGTTTAAACCTTGTGTATTGTTCAAATTGACTACCCTTTCACTATGTCTGTGTCTGTTTTTGCCCCATTGACTTTCATTATAACTGCATTTTTGATAACAAAGCCTTGACAGCATTTAATCATGCATTCTTGATTGCTACTGGTTTTCTCTGCTGGGAAGAGGTACAATTTGTCATTTTTACTGTTGACAGAGTTTCTGCAGGTTTCTTAGAGTCAAATTTAAGACTTTAAGAGCCTTTTAAGACCATTACAAATGAAATTTTAGACTTATACAGGGCTAAATACTAAAGATTTTATTTTTACTTCTGTAAATATTTTTTGTATTAATGAAGAATCATTTGAAGGGAGTTGCTACTTAAGTGTTCATTTACTGATTAATTAGGATAATTTGGTGTAAAAATATATAACAGCTGTTCTGAATTGCATTATTTTGCTATAAAAAAACTTAAATATATATATTTAAAAAAAAAGTCTTGAGATGGATTACTGGTGATTGGGTGTCAGCCCGATTAGGTAGCTTTACTTGGACATAGGAAAAGTAAAACCTGTTTAAACTGATTTAGGACCTACATCACAATATTTGAGTGAATTTAAGACTTTAAGGCCTAAAATTTGTTTTTTGAAATTTAAGACATTAAGACTTTTTAAGACTCTGTGGATACCCTGGTTGATCCTCAGTCGGCAACATTAACCCTTTAGATAGGCCTGTGCAAAAAAGTTTTTATATGGAGTTCTGTGGAGTAAAACAGCAAATTATAGTTTGCGTGCATAAATACACACACTATGTTTACTGTGTTCTAAGAGCTGCTTATTTTGATTTTCTCAGACATATCAAGGTAAGTGTGCAAAGCTCTCTCTCACACACACAGACATACACACACACAGGACTCCATATAAAAGCCAGAAACTAAGCTTTTTTTGCACTGCAACTGATGATCAACAGTAAAAATTATAAATTATACCTCTTCCCAACAGGGAAAACCACCAACAATCAAGAATGCATGATTATTTGATGGATTTGCAATCAAAAATGTCCTTATAACAACCGTCAACGGGGCAATAACAGTCACCAACATAACAAAAGGGTAGTCACATTGCTCAAAGTGTATTTTTATAGAAATTATTAAGCATTTTCCCCAAAAATGCATGTGAAAACAAGATTTGAGGCCAAAAAGGCTGAAACGGAGTAAAAATTGTGGCCAAATTAAGCCTAAAAATCACCCCAGAGTGGATGAAAACATTATCAATAACACACAAGGGTTAAGACATTAAGGTAAAAATTTTTTTTGTTTCTTTAAGCAATATAAAATGTAATTTATTCATGTGATATCCAAACTGAACTTTCACCCTTATTATCCCATTACTACAGCATGACATAAAAGTATAAAGTAATAACGTAAAGGTAATAATGATTAAACTGCAGCAAATAAAAATGAGGACACGTTTTAATTTTAGACTTCATTCAGCTAGTTTAACCACACAGGGACATAAACGTGCACCTAAATTAGCTGAGTGAATGAATAAATGGCTACTGGATGGATGTGTGACGTAGAGGCTGAGAGTGCTGTGGACTGAACCTGAGCCAGCTGTGGAGGGTTTATACTCACCAGATTTGGCACGCTGGAAGCACCCTTCAGGGTGGGCTGGAGGCTGTTGGGAAGAGCTGCCTTGTTCTGCATCTGAGCGTTTAATCCAGCGTTGGACATCTGCTGAACCGAACCCTGTACGTACTGCTGCCCGAATGGACCATTAGCTGTTGCAAGACTCATCTATGAAAAAAATAATAAATAATTAAATCAACATAAATAATCTTTAATAGTTCTCATTTGCCTCATCTGATGGCTAGAATTAGCTTGAGCAGTTCAGTTTAGATTCATAGAGAGCAGTCAGGGCGTTCAGCAGGCACACGGTCCAGTGTATGAGTGTAGCCATTCATTCATAGGTCAAAGAGTGTACTAAAAGACACTGTCATCAGCTGCTCAGTGACATCCGTCTGCTTGCAGATGAGTAGTGGATACAGTCTTGCCTTTCAGTGCAGAAGAGTTTGAAAACAAAAACCGAAGAGTGCTCGCTCTTCATAAAAAGAGCTGATTAAAGATGCATTGATGATTGCATTTCAACAGTCAGATAATATACAGTAAGTTGTTTAAAGGTTTCTTATGCTCACCAATGTTGTGTATCAGACCAAAAATATAGTACTTTTGAGAAAAGTTCAAATTTAAAATACAGATTTTCTATTTTTTATTTGACTTTAAATTCATTCATTCCCAGTGATGTTTTTCCCTGTGAAAACATTTTAAAGACCAATTTTTTTAGTCCCTTTATAAATCTGTGGTCGTACAGCGAAATGAACCGCCAACTTATCCAGCACGTTTTTACGCAGCGGATGCCCTTCCATCCGCAACCCATGTCTGGGAAACATCCACACACACTCATTCACACTCATACACTACGGACAATTCAGCTACCTAATTCACCTGTACCGCATGTCTTTGGACTGTGGGGGAAACCGGAGCACCCGGAGAAAACCCACACGAATGCAGGGAGAACATGCAAACTCCACACAGAAACGTCAACTGACCCAGCCGAGGCTTGAACCAACGACCTTCTTGCTGTGAGGCGACAGCACTAACTATATGATATAATTATACTAAAATATTATATTGACGTAATAACTACTAATTATTCAAAAAAGTAACTTTACCTAAACTTTTGAGCCGCAAGGCAATATTTTACAGATTTGTTTAACTTTTTTTTGGTCATACTTTATTTTTTTGGCCCATTTCCACTGAGTGGTACGTTACGATTCCACTGTTAAAAGGCGTACTGAACCAAACTGTACCACTTTTTGGTCGCACTTTGCAAAGGATACCTAGCACGAATAAAAAAGGGTACCAAAAGGCGGAGCTAGATGTGCAGCTGAACGCTATTGGTTTACAGAGATACGTCACTTGCAGAAGCAGGAGAATGAAAACAAAAACGCCATTTTTTAAAACACAGCCGAGACATTACACTGTGACAATATATACATATAATAACCAGCCATGGTCGACCCGAGCTCAAACAAACATTGTCGTTGTCTTGATAAACAGCCACAAAGCCAAAAAGAACAAAATCTGCAAAAAGGATAAACGCGAGGGTAAAGCGTGAAAAAACCAAGGGGAAGCCGGGAAAAAAACAGCAGTAAATAATGCTTCTGCAACCTAAAACATGAACAAACTGCCATGTTTAACTATTATCATCACCTTTTGAACTATTATGAACTCTGAATGATCAAATTACTTTCTAACAAGAGGCTACACGTGCTGCTGAAGATTAAAGACACATATGAGAGGTTTGCACTAACTGTGGGCTATATTTCTTGTTGTTTTGAACCTAAATAAGCACTAAATGTATGCTGTATGTAGTTTTTCTGTAATTGGTAACATATCGGAGACTGTAAGGGTCTGTATGTGTTCATATATGTTGCATTTATTAATTTAATATAATTGCAGATGTTACAGTAGGCTATTTCGCACTGTCTTTTATCTGCAGTTATAATCCAATCACGTTCATAGAAAGGTTAGTAATAAACATTTATACACAAGTATTTATGATTATAAAGCATCTTTTTTGTGAGAAGTGCTTCTCATATGACATGTGAACGACCTGTACGGCTTTACTGTGACATTTCCTCAAGTAAAAATGACGTTATCTGAAACTTTGTCGTACACCACGCCCACCAAAAGGGTGGAAATGAAAGCTTGATAAAGGTGACCCGTACCGACCTGTATCATACCATACTGTGAAAACGGGCCATTTAGGTAAAATTCTTGCCATTAATAAAAACCATTAGCTATGATTTTTGCCTTAAACGCCTAATTTGCATTTGCTTAATAATAGTTATTAAAGTAGTAGTTAAGCATCATTCACACTACGAGCGACTGGTGACCTCAGTCTACGCAAGCGACAGCGATCTTTGGCAACCAGGTGGGCATGTCAAGCAGCGCGACAAAGTTGAGAATCCTTTAACTTTATGCAAATGAAGAGTGACTTTCTTGAGCTACAGCTAATAGGAGCACCAGTAGAGCTCACGTGATCTTCTTTCAGCTCGCTCAGAGGCCAATTGTATTGTCTGTGCTGTAGACCTACACAGATCTGCATTTGCAGCAGGTCGCCACCCAGTGCGGCAGGCAGCTAAGAAGTCGCTGCTAGCGTGAATGAGGCATTAAGAGTTGAGGCTGATTTATACTTCTGCAGCAAATGCACACGCATGGTCTGGCCTCGCAACGACCCTGCGATTGGTCAATTTGGTAGTGGTGACAAGAGTGGGCGGTGCTAAGAGCCTCAAGCCAGATGGAGCAAGTGTTTACAAGTGTGGAGTCCCGTGAAGGAGTTTCAGATGGAAACTTTTGTTTTATGTTCACCTTATGAATAAAGTTGCTGCACGTTTGCCGGTTCCCACCTCTGAATGAGCCACTTTTAGCTACTTGTAGCATTCAGAAAAAACAAAACACCCACAAAGAAACGACACAGAGGAACATAAAAACCTACTGCCAGCTAGTGTTTCGGAAGTGTTTTTTGCTGAGCAACACAAAAAGCAAGCAGAAGTATCAATGAACGACTACACACAAGGCATGAGCCGTGGGTCACGCGATCACTCAACGACAGAAGTATAATAGGCCGATTACAGCGAACGTGTTTTTTGTGTTGAGGCGTTTTTATTTTTTTATGATTTACTATCGGCGCGAGTGTTTTGCGCGCTGCTTATGTGCCCTGCGCGCCTCACGTTTTAACCGCCTGCTGCGCCGTTGCACGTGAAAAAAAAGCACCTTACGTCAGTCACATCTTTTTCATTCTCCAATCAAATGAAAGCAGGTTTCCATTGAGGTGTCAGCAGTGTTTGTGTTGTCAAGATGATTATGGAGACTTCTGAAGATGGAGCAGAGACTTGGGGTTGCTGTTTTGAGTTTTCTGGGACTGTATGACTCACAAATCTTGAATTTCACAATATTATTAATTATTAAAATTACGCCAATATCAACAGCAACACTTGCGCACAATACGCAGCTGATTCAGTCAATGTTTAGCAACATAAAAAAAGTGCATTGAGCTTCTTTTTTTCTTGTCAACAAAAAAATGTGTCTTTGCGTTTTTGGAACGGAAAAGTGCATTCAGTTTGATCGACTCCTAAATCAGCCTTTAGGTATTAGTTATTATTAGACACATAGAATAAGTTAATGCAGAGTATGTGCTTTAGAAGTACAAATAAACAGCCAATATCTTACTGGACCCTTTTCACAAGACTGTTATGACACATTTAAAGGACATCAGTATCTTTTTTTTAAAATCCTATGTATATTTATATGCTTTATCAATGTACTATATCATCTTTGCATCATATTACAAAAAAAATAATTACAGCTTGTGTGAGACATTTGAAATAGAGCGTTTGTGGGGCAGAACAGACAGTAATTTTGACGTTGTTCTCTTTTCTGGCTGTCGTTATCAGTCTCACACTATTGTTTTCCTTTTACTAAAAGTCTTGATAACACCATTGTAGAGTTTTTCTTGTAGTATTTTAGCAAATAGGATTGTAAAAAGAATATCTTTGCTGTATTCTCCCATTCACTGCACTCTAAGGTCACCAACTATGATGACGTACGCTACTAAGAAGAAACCCTGAAATGTGAAAAGGGTCCATAATTAGTAGCCAGATACTAATGAGAATTGTTACTTAAAATAAAGTGTTACCCTTTTTATGTATAACAGGTTAACAAAATTCCTCAAAGATACAATGTCCAAGTATAACATGTCAGATATTGCCTACCAAAACAAAACCGAATGAGTAGGTTTTAAAACCCAGATGCAATTAGAAATTAATCATCTGAAAAATAATTCGGAATCACAAGTTTACATTACAAAATGGTGCAGCTGGATTAAAGTTTCCTAGGTCAAACGAGAGGCATTTCCAGCAGTGTTTAGAGCTGCTCTTCTTCACAGATCAGAGCTCCTCCAGCGGTGTGTGCAAAGCAGCCCTTCCCCCACCATCACTAATGCAAGCCTGCAGCTATTAGCGCTGCATACGCCGCCGACGCCGCTGAACGTGCCACATGGAGGAACTCCCTGTCCTGAGCAATACACATCCCTGCTTCAGGCTGACACCAGTCTGACGCCAATGACACAGCAAGAGACCAATCTTTCCTTACACACTTAACACACATTTCTAAGTGAAAGTACAAGCAACAGTTTTAGTGGTCATTTGGCTTTTCAAATTTGGCATTTCTTTGTTGTTTAAATCCACAGTCTTTTTGGGTCTAATTGCAATATTAACCCTTGTGTATTGTTTAAAGATGATGTTTTGTGTTTTTTTGGGGCCACAAACTTTCTGTGTTTTTCAGCAAATGCAAGCATTTTTGGTAACAAATCTTATTTTGACAAATATTTTGGGAAAATGCTTTGGAATTCTTTACAAACTCGATGGACTGTTTAAATTGACTACCCTTTTGTTATGTTGGTGGCTGTTTTTGCCCCATTGACTTCCATTATAACAACATTTTTTGATAGCAAAGCCTTGACTTTTTGTCATGTTGCGGTGGGCCTCAAAATCACTGGGATTTGAGTCCTATTTTAACGTTAGCAATTAAAAAAAAAATTATAATAAATTATATGGAGTCATGGCTTTGCAAACAAAAAATGCCATTATAACAGAAGTCAATTGGGCAAAAACAGCCAACAACATAACGAAAAGGGTTATAAATTTGAACAGTGTGTTGTACCACAGAGTACCACAGTCTAAAGCATTTTCCCAAATTATGTCAAAATAAGATTTGCCATAAAAAAATGCTTACATTTGCCGAAACACTGGGAAAGTTGTGGCCGAATTAAGCCTTAAAATCACTCCAGAGTGGATGAAAACACAAAAACATCATCTTTATTTCTATAGCACATTAACAATGTAGGTTGTGTCGAAGGCAGCTTAACATAGATTATAAAAAAAGAGTGCATATATGGCACCATAAAACAACCTCAACACATCAAAAGCAAAACATGAAATTACAGACGTATAATTTTGCTAGATATGCAAGAATAAAAACAATAATAAATAGACAAGGAGCGCATTTAACCGTCTTTGATTAATCGTGTAGCCTTGATGCCAACACTCTAAAGTCTAATTAACAATTGTATTTAGGGCTGCACAATATATTGTTTCAGCATCAATTATAGCATTGTGCGCATCTGCAATAGTGCTATTCAACAGGATGTTCAATGGCGAATCGGAATTATAGTTGACCAGCACCAAAGTTCAAAACATGTTTTGTGGAGTTCAGGGATGGAACGGTTCACAAAAACAGAAAATTTGGTTGGTATCACAGCTTAATTCGGTATACAAAAAATACTCTTATTATAACAATTAGAAATACTATACATCTGCATAATACGCATGGTTTTGTAGCCTACCGTTTACAGTATTTAAAAAAAAAACGTATTCTCAAGGTCATGATTTAAAAAACTGCCTTAAAAGCGGGTCACACAGAATGGGTTTTTGCTTTCCTATTGTTTTTCGATGTAAACACACTATTGACCCGTGTGATCATTACACTAATGTCTTAAAGCACCGTGCACATGAGCACCATGATTTTAAGATTCTGTGTAATGTTAGAAGCACTTCAATTTTAACACGCAGAGCTGCTCATCAATGCCAGTTCCAAAACCGTGGACCAATCAGAAGAAAGCAGGGCAATTGGTGGAAGTTTTTGTTTACAGGCACTAAAAGTAAAGAAGTAAAAGGCAGATTTTTTACTTCTGCGTCAAGCGCAAGCGTATGGTCCGGAGCAGCCTTCACACGATCGTATAGCTTTTGCCATGGCGGACGAACAACTCTCGAAAAATGTAACTACAGGTGGCATTGATTGGTCTGCTTGGTAGCTGTGACGAGTGTGGGCGGTGCTGAGAGCCAAGAGCCCGATGAAGCGAGTGTTTAAAAGTGTTGAGTCCCGTGAAGGAACTCCAGATGGAAACTTTTGTCTTGTATTTACCTTATGATTAAAGTTGTTGTGCGTCCGCCGGTTCCCACCTCTGAACTAGCCAGTTTTAGCTACTTATACATTTAGGTAGCGTTCAGAAAAAACAAAACACCCACGAAGAAACTCGACACAGAGGAAAATAAAAACCTACTGCCAGCTAGTGTTTCGAAAGTGTTATTGCAGAGCAACAAAAACAGCATACAGAAGTATAAATGCACGACTACGTGCAAGGCAGGCGCCATGGGTCACAATGATCACACGACGCAGAAGTATAAACCAGCCTTTAGTCTGGATACCCTTCAGCTTTATGCTACACTGTTTTTTCAAACCATTATGGACTTGAAACAAAAGTGTGTTTGGTGTGAATGAGCCCTTTAACTGTAGCTGCGAACAAAAACAAATTGTCAAATATAAGATAAGCATAAAGCTGTAAATCATTCGCTATAAAAAAATAGACTGTGCTCATTATGGCTTTAGTGCAGGCATCCAGACTCATTCTTATATGATCGCACTGGTACTAATAATGACAATGACAATAAGTTGGTCATACCAGTTTTTTTTCATAACAACCTTCCAAAGTGATGAATCAATGAGGAAGTAAAATAAAATAAACATTTATTTTTGAAACCTGCAATATTGTAATTAGTATGCATGTTGCACCCTAATAAATTACATAATTCATAACTCTAACTTTAGTATTTGAGTATTAATAATGTCTTGTTGGTGATTTATGTTTACTTGCACTTTAGTCATGCCAACTATGCTTTAACGATGGGCATGTGTAGCCTTTTCATGAGCTGTGTTAAATTTTACATATAGCTGCCGCTTGCACAGCTGACAGCATCGTGAGGATTAAATGAAGGATTATACAGTACCTCTCGCGCTTAAAATGTGTAGATTTTGTGGCAAACGCTGTTACCAGCAAACCCCGTCCCACAGACATTACAGTGAATGGCTTTAGTTGTTTTCATAGCGGACTTGAAGCCACTGGAAGTCTTATCCACTCTTTGAAAAGTGTAATTGGTGGATTAACATTCAGCACATAATCACTAATAAGATGAGCCATTATTTACTACAACTTTAGGTGGTTTCTAAAACCAAAATTTGTCAGTGTTATTTTTATTCTCTCATCTTCAGCGCTTCACATTTTCGCGGTTGTAGCTCCTGTCATCTGAAGGCAGAAGGCATTGACTGAGTGACTGACAGCTGATATTAACCAATCCATTCGCGTTCAGTTCTAGAGCAGTGGGAAAATAAGAAGAGCACAAAGGCGGGGCTAGCACTGCAGGCTTTTTTTTCTTCAGCAAGTTCACATAACAACTGTTATAATCTGTTCCGGAGCGCTGCGTTTGCCATTTTTAGGTGCAAATATGCATTCTGCATAAACGTCTCTTAAATCCGCGCACGCGGTAAAGATTTAGCAGTAAAAACAGGTCACACGCAAACAATTTATGCACTCGCACAAATGCTTCCAAATATATTTTAAATTGCATAAAATTTCGGACGCATATGCTACCAAAATGGTCGAGCCCTAGCATCTTATTATTTCCTTATAATAATAATAATAAAATAAGGACGTTATCAATCAATCACAACACAAATTTCAGTGAACTCCAAAAACGAATTCTCGTCTTCTCCACCAGCTGTAGAAAAAAAACATTATACAGATATAGATCTGTATACGACAAAGATCACTCCGTCTATTCATGCCAGAGTTTCGCGGAAAAAAGTGATTGACAGGTGGTAATCTGTGTAACTATTTATTTATGGTTTGGTTATGGGTAAAGCAAAGACCATGTGGGTCAGGTAGTGAAAAAGGTAGGCTACAATTAATTAATTCGTTATTAATTATTTGATATTTAACCCATATTTAACCTGTAATTTATTATATTATCAACGATTCTTTCTCCTACAACAATCATCCCAATCAATCTAAATAATGAATTGTTTCCAAATTCAAGTCATCTGGTAAAACAGTCACGATTTAATACTGCACTAAACATTGCAGGAAAAAAGTCAAATTCTTCCAATATCATACTAGTTCTGTTTACTAACATCCATACAAATATATCCACCGCAATAGAAACACACAGGCAAAATCTCACATTTTAACCACTGCACAGTACAATAACATATCAACCTGCCAAATAAAACAGTTTTACATTTAATTAAATGCAGTTATAATATAATTTATGCTTATTTAATCTCTAAAAACATTGATCAATTATGCTGATTACACATTAGTTTGGACAACAAACTACATCAACCCATCAAAACCAACCTAATAAACCTAAAATAAGAAGCAACAAGTCTGAAAAGTATAACTTAGATTTGCTCTGCCTCCAGGGAGTCGACAGTGAAGTCACACTGTAGCAGTGAACAGTGAGCAGAAGCCCCATCGCTCTGATGTGGATTGATCTCACACACTTCACCTGCACTTGTGACTCTCATAATCTGTGTGCAATGCAAACACACATGCCACACACTACCGACAGCACATCTATTCACCTCTGAGCAAACAGCCAGATATGAAACCCATGAGCGCTCCGGCAGCCTGTGTCAAGTTATTCACTGCATATTATTTGCAACTCCAGCGATTGCCTGATTTCTCGATATGAGCCCGGGCTCTCGGCACAAGTGTTTGATGAGAGCGCACTACTAGCGACAAAAGCACAGTACGTGTAGTAGACTGGTTTCCGATTGGTTTCCTGTCAAACCACAACAGTCAAACACATGTGATAGCCACAACTACCTTTCTGTGAAAAGCCCAGACAGGCACGCTTTGATGTTATCCTCTGAAAAGTTGAATAAGACGCCTGTATTTAAAAAGATCTCAGCGTCCTTTTAGCTGCATTAGGAGCCAAAAACATTTGGAATTGTGAAAATGTCAAAATGGTGAGAACATGCAGTGCTTTTTCGTGATCTTAATGCACATTTTAAGCGAATCACATTATGATTGTTGATGGTCTAACATGTAGAAAACAAAATAAAATATTATAGACAACATGGCTGCACAATATATTATTTAAGCATCGATATGTGCAAATTCGCATTAGTCACATAACAAAGTATGCAGTGTGGAGTAGATTATAGTTGATCAGAAGATATAAAACTATTTACTTACTGTATTTATATAAAATTTATACGATTTATGGCAAAAAAAAGTTTCTTACAATTTCTAGTCCAAATATCTACATTTCAAAGTGAAAATAAGATTTTTTTATTATTTGCGTCTAGGGTTGGGTATCGTTTCAGGTTATTTCGATACAGGTGATAAATCGATACTGTTAAAACAGTATTGGTGCCAAAAGAGTGTCTGAACCTATACCTTTGAGCCACAAAACTATGATGGATGACTCTAGAAAAGTCTTTTATTTGACAAAAAATATATATATTAATAATTAAGTAAACAATATAATTAATGTTTAAAGTACACACAAATTCATAGCTTTTATATTTGAATTGAATTGCATTAATATCTTTCTTTTGATCATTTGTGTTTGTTAGCATTTAAGATTTGCATTACGCAATAAACATTACATTAGCTTACTACTAACCTGTGGAAAGGCTGTCATCAAAATCAGGGAACTCCTTTTTTTCTAGGCTTGGGGCTTGTGACTACGTTTACGTGGACATCAGGAATCTAATTATGATAATCTGAATAAGACAATCATATGATTTAAGGTGCTTACATGAGTTGCTTTTTGAATGTTCCTTTCATGATCCCATTTTACATGTTATAGCACATATATCAGTTAAAGTCATTGAGTCACCACGCTATCCACGTTTCCTCCGCAGTTTCATGTAATTCCAGGTGTTTCATTTTTAATTTGTCGACTTTAACTGCAGTTTGGTAGATTCACATTCATTTAGCAACATATTGTTCATGCCCTGTGACAAACTGAGGTATTGGATGAGAATATGAAGTAAGGACTGGTGGAAGTGTGTTGTTTTAATGGAATTTGATACCGCACGCTGAATGGAAAGAAAAAACCTTTGCATTTCATGATGCGGGTGTCTGTGGTCTTTTAAGGTAAACAAAAAAAAAAAATCACTGTTTACATTGTAGACTCTTAATCAGAGTATTGTCTTAATCATATTAAAATCGGACTATTGGTGTCCATGTAAACATACTCAGTGAAAGTGCCACATGATGGCAGAAGCTGTCAAAGACAGTGCATTCCTCTGCCCTTAAGTTGATTCCATGACCTCTCAAATGTTTATTTAAGTTTGACGTGTTTGCCCCCTTACACGCAACCCTACTTGCGCCACTGGCAGATAACTTTACTTAAAGAAAAACTCTTAATTTTGATTTATTTCTTCTAAAGTTGAAAACAAAACAATATATTTTACTTGAGCTAAAAAAATTTTAATGTTTGAACTATATACGAAACAAAGCAAAGTAAGAAAAGCATATTTTGCATTGTGATTATTCCATTTCTGTACCTGAATACTGTTCAGGTATTATATAGACTCCCGAGAAAAGTGGTAAATTGCACCATTCTAACTTTCTTGTGAAACTGTATTCATATTTATTGCAGAAAAATAAAACATCGCAATATCAGATTTCCCTAATACCACGCAGCTCTAATACATAAACCGCATTACAATGTAAACCTCTGGAAAAACTCTTTCAAAAAAAGAATACATCTAAAATGCTGCAAATTTACCAACCAGACCACTTGACAGATTCAACTCTGATAACACCTCTACTAACACCAAATATCTATCCAATCTTTACTTTGCACGTAATTAATTCATAAGCAAAAATCAAATAAGCTGCTTTATGTGCACAAATAGGTTTCTATTATGCATCTACAACTGACCTCAATTCAATTATCTATATCAATGGTCCTCAACCATGGGGCAATTGGTTCCGGGCCACACAAGAAATCATTAATTACATCTGTTTTATGTATTATCCGAGATTGAACAATTTTTTATTTTTAAGAGTGTTATATTTGGAAAAATGACCGTATTCTCTCTGTTATATCTCGGTCACTTGAGCACCCAAATTTAACCAACAAGCAGCAAAATGGGTAAGAAATAGATGTCTTTAGAAAGTTTTATTGCAAAGAGGAAAAGGCATAGTGAACTGCCAAGGAATGGATCCGCAACCTACTTGTCAACAAATCAGGTGAATTCACCATCTCTGTTAATAAGTCTGTAGACTAATTATCTCAGGCAAACCCAGAACACCCAAACAATGAAGTGCTTATTAATTTTCTCCATGAATAAAACTTGTATCAGAGTAACAGCAATGTTTTGTCAGCTTGTCATTGTCTGAAAAAACAAACCTACAAAAAAAAAAAAAAACAAAAACGCCCATCCCCCGGGTTCAGAGTAAAATTATCAAGGGCTGATTGGTCTGAAGGTTGGGGGATATATAAAACGAATAGGCCCACATTGAGCCCATCATTGAGTCTATTTATTTACTTGTGCAAATGTGTGTAAATTTATATTTATTCAGTTAATTTCAGTAATATTATTTACAAATATAAAATTGTTAATTTGATTTATTTACAATACAGTTTGTAAAGTAATTTTCTGTCTTGTAGTAGATATATGAGAGACTTGCTTTGCTAATCCAATTAGATCCACTTATTTGGTAAACATTGCAAACATTAAATAAAAGTTAAAAATATATAATTTTCATAAACTAAGCTTTTAGTTACGATACTCCCAAAATCACTCCGCATAAATCCACAGGTATTTTACAAAATTCTGTGCAGAAATGGCAAAAAATGTCCGCAGATTCTATCTTGTCGAAATGAGTCAATATTCCTGTCCACAAACCACAGATGTTGTCTATATAAACCCAGACTTTCCTTTCACATTTTAATTTATAAAGACGAACAAGGAGCTGCTCAGATTAAGTATAAAAAAATTGATAGGGCGAATGATTTAATATCTAATGTAATAACAACACAACTGATTTCCATGTGTAAATAAATCAGTTCTGCTCACCGGAGGTCAACAGCAGGCCATAAACGATGCTTGTATACCTCATGCTGAACATAACCTTGGATTTATTTGAACTTTAAGGCTTGCGGTTTGAGAACCGATATGAAAATGCCAAACCAACTCGCCGTGTTACAAGAGCAAGCCTTCCTGTTTCCTAAATTTATATAACATAAACAGCAGTGGGTTGAAACTGAAACCACACATACACAAGGATGGTTGAAACTGAAACAACATACATAGTATATTAGTATAGTATATCGCTTTGCTTGGCCCTGGAATACATCGATTTTTTGCAATGCTCAATATTAGTGCCAACGCAGCTTTAAAAAGTACACTCAAACATCACAATAGAATTTTCCCTCAATAAAACGAGACAATGTGTTTGATAAATGTTTCAGTGATTTACTTGACAGATTCAACATTATTTTACTCATCTAAAAATCACTGACTAAATGGGAAACAATGCACCTTTTCCACAGATTTACTGTAGCACCAGTAAACAGGATTGTCCAAAGTACAGACTTCAGTACTTTCAGCATTTTCCCGCTATTATTTGAGCATGTTCTTGAACACCACTGATTGGCCATTGTGTTCAAGTGCTCAACAGAAATGACTGTAATTGGCTCAAATGGTGTTTCGGTTGTTTTTTTTGTAGCTCAGCAATAAAACAAAAAAACAAAAGGTTAAATTCGATATGACGATCTCTGTCGACGACATTCGCTCCAACTCTATCATTCTCACTCTCTTTTTAGATGGAATGGTGGACCAAATCAAAGGTTATCATGGGCCAACTTTGGCCCGCAGGCCCTACTTTGGGCATCTCTGCTTTAGACAAATCTTCCAGTAATTATAGCATTATGACAAGATTGTAGAGCTGCACGATTAATCGTAAAAAGATCGCAATCTCGATTCGACCCCCTAGACGATCTTAATCCAGCATTTATACAATTCTGCCAATCATATTTTCAAGTTTAGGAGAAAAGCATAAAAGGCGGCCGCACAAGTCTTCACGTTGTTTTACATACAGTGCTCAGCAACGTGTACATCTACAAATGGTGTTGAAAGAGTCACATACTGTATTTATAAGGTATAATTCACCCCAAAAATGTCATTTCTGTCTGCATGTAATGATGTATTCACAGCGGCTAAAAACACACGTAATGTGAGCTGACCGTGAGCTGTTACCACAGAGAGGGCGGGTGCGCGCCTCTGAATGATGCCTACCTTAGGGAACAGAACTTGCATAGGCTGTGAATAACAGGTAATAAATTTGTAAATAACATTCAGTTTGGGGCACAGAGCGATCATTTGGGAGCTGCGCGGGAAGTATGAACCGCACACGCACAGTGAAAATGAAACCGAAAGCGTGCACATCTTTCAAATGATAATATCGCATTTTAGAGTTAAGATTAGGACAAGCATATTAGGGGTGTCAAAATTAATCGTTTCTTTGGTGCACCGCGATGCAGATGGGGACAATTCGTAATATCGGTTCAGTAATAGATCATAACCGATTATTACGCACTGACATCATTTATCCCCTATGCGCAATGTCGTGGTAGAATACTATGGCGAAGGGTGAGTAAATAAAACACTCCTACTACTTAATAAGCGAATCTTTCACTGACACTGCCCCCCTCTCTCTCTCTCTCTCTTTCTCTCTCTCACACAAACACACTTTAAGCATTTGACCCGTTGGCATGTTTGTGATGTAAAGTTTCCTCTCCTCTCCTCAGATTACCTGATAACCGCGTATTATGCGCATAAAGACTGAAGCAGGTCGCACGCCAGAAGCGCCGCGCCATGCATTTCAGAATTCTACAAATAGGTTTCAATTAGAGTACACACACCAGCGCCGCAAGTCGGCGGCTGTCCGCAGCGCCCAGCCACGACTCAGGACACTGTTCATAATTCTGCCGCACCACAGAGCGGAATCTGATTAGTTTTGTTTTAAATAGCCTGCAAATGTGCGCGTCTGGTGTGCGATACTTTCGACTGTCATGTGCGCGAAAGTGGATGAGTGGCGCATCCGGTGTGTGACGGTCTTGACCCACGGTTGTTTTTCCCGCGTCACTCATGGGGCACTTTCGTTTCTAATCGCAGCCCTTTCTGTTGAGCGGGTGAAGACAATGACCAATCATAGGGGTGTAAGAACTTGCCAGCGCTCAAAAAGCAAGCGGGATCATATTTATTACTTTATTTATTATGAATGCTCGTGCTGTCTTCTGTGCATGTGTTGGAGTTTTGTCTAAAACATTCACAAAGAGTGTTTTTTTTTGAGCAGGTAAAATTAAAGGTACAGTTCATATACCTTACTGCTTGTATTAAAGGACGAAATTGTATTACAAATAATATAAAAATATAAACATTTATAGATTTTAATAAAAAAAAGAAAAAATCTAATTATGTATGGAAAGCATCGTCAATGCACCGTGATATCGAATTTAACCGAATTGTTGGCATGATAATCGTAACCGAACCGTGAGACCTGTGTAGGTTCACACCACTAAAGCATATGGTATGTTTTTCTTTCATAGCAAACACAGAGTGTTGTGCATGAGAATAAATGTTTAACAGTGTCAGAATAGCTACTCTAGCCTATATAATGTTGAGTATAATGCAAGAGGGAATCTGATAATGACAAATGTCTAATTTTACGAGTAGAAAAAAATGGCCTGTTGTCATTGACAGATTGTAAGCATATGTCTCAAACATAATAATTCAATATCAGAATTATAAATAGTTGTATTCTGAAATAACAATAATAATAGGCTACTCATATTAACTTGTATTTTACATCTACAGAATCGTGAGAGAATCGTGATCTTTATTTTAAGCAAAAATAATAATAATCGCGATACTCATTTTAGCCAGAATTGTGCAGCTCTACAAGATTGGGAGATATACATATGAAATTAATTATATTAGTAATATAGGCAACATATTAAAAGGTTTACAGTTTGTTTTTGTATGTAAAAGCATTCAGGCCAGTTCAAATCATGGTATATTACAGGGCTGCACAATATATTGTTCTTGCATAGATATCGCAATGTGCGCACCCGCAATAGCCACATCGCAGGATGTGCAATGTTTAGTTGGGATTATAGTTGACTTCACAGTTCAGTACACATAATTTGTTGAGTCCTTCTGAATTACAACCATAATCTATTGGTGTGAATTTTTTATTACTTGTGGACGATGCTCTGCAATTAGGCTGTCCAGTCTCTGTGTTTGGTCTGTTACAATCATGGTTGAAACCCAGACAGGCAGTCAGGCAGCTTAATACAGAGTGTGAATTAAAGCACAACAAATGATCGATAATTAAAAGTGAAAAAAGAAAAATAGAATAAATATATATATATTTATATTAGACACACATCTGATGCTTGTATTTGCACAAGCTCCACGTCCACAACTTGGGTTAAATTAGGCTTTCCAGTCGCCGTGTTCAGTCCTTTACTTCATTGTATCTGTTCAGCTAAGGGAACGGAACCAACCCTGTTACGTCAGATAGTGATATTTCAAGATGGCGGCACCTAGGTTTAAAATCTATAGTAAAACATGCCGTTTTCTTCTAAATGGTTACATTAATTGAGTTTGTTTATACATTTCCCATTAAAGTGGAAATCCATTTACAAAATAATGTAAACTTGACTGAGTGCTTCATTTCCCCTTTAAATTAATGATTAGTTGCCTGGTTTCTACAAACTTTACTTGCCAATCAAAAATTGGATCTGAACTTTCTAACGTAACTTGGAAAAGTTATATTTATTGTAATAACATCAATAATCCACTGATATAAACAATAGTTTGGATCATTTTTTTGCCATATTGTCTAGCCGTACGTTCACAAATCACAACAAAGTATGCATCAGGCTTTAAAAACACAAACAGCACTGGCAACTTACCTTGTTCATATTCCCTGGTTGCTGGGGATTGATGGCATTGTGTGCCCCCATCTGTGGTGCACCTTGGGTAAGCGTCTCTGCTAACACGCTGCCAGAAACACCAACTCCTTGCCCGCCGCCTGCTCCGACGGGTCCCCCTTGCATGCCCTGTCCCTGGTACTGCATCCCTGGGGCTGCCCTGCCTCTTCCGGCCGGTCCCATCACACCATTCATCATCTGCCCCTGTGTAGCCATGTTTTGCCCCATGAGTCCATGAGCCTGGTTGTTATTGTTCAGCATGGCCGGGTTGAAACCTGTATTCATACCCATTCCAGGGCTGTTGCTGCCCTGACCGGTCGGGGTCCCGACAGGCTTTGGAGCTTGGGTCTGGTGTCCGGGTGAGCCCTGGCCCATAGGACTCTTCCCCAAGGCACCTAATTGCCCACCCATACCAGGCTGAGGGCTGAGGTTTCCACCCAGACCAGAGCCGCTCCCTGCCTGCAGGAGCTGGGACAGCTGCTTGTGCTTGGCGGCAGCGTCCGGGACATTGCCCCCCATCCGGCTTCCCACCCCTCCATCTCCATTAGAGGGCATGGACATCAGGCCCAGGTCTCCGTTGGGTATCAGCTCATCTGGAAGATCATTTTCCAAGTCGAACAAGGACACGAAGTCTAAAGAAACAGGAAAAAGAGTCAATGAGCAGAGTTTTTTTAATGAAGCAAAAAAAATAGGTCAAACAATTAAAGCTTTCATAGCATAAAAGGAACCAACCCAACATTCTGTTTTTGTACCAATGCTTTGACAAAGTATCAGTCAAAAAACTACATTTCTTAAATGTAAAAAGCTTTTTTTTTTTGCAGAGTAGTGATATGGAACTAAAATGTAGCCAAGACCTGCCTGAAACTACTTTATTTGCATCTATCTAAAAAAAAAAACAATAACTATAAAATACACAAGACTAGAGATGCACAATATATCGGCAGCCATATCGTTAGCGGCCGGTAAATGCTAATTTATAAGTTACAAAATTGTACAGAACTGCCTGCTTTGTGCATGTGTGAGTGTTTAGACTTGTCCAGTGCACTATAACGGAGCTTTCCTCACATTATTCCTTTAAAGTCCGCCCTTTCTTTGTGTGGTATTGCTGTGCAATAATAACTCAGTAAGTAACCTTATTCCTGATCACTGTAGATATGTTTGATAGTGTCATTGTGTATTTTGATTTAAATCGCTGCTATTATGTTTACACATGTAATATTTTTGAGGTGATGCACACGTGCTAAACAACTCATTGGGTTGTTTGTAATCTAATATGATTATTTGTTTTTATTAACGCATTGCCTACCATGTGTTGTTGGTGTAAGATAGTATTCAGTTTGATCGGGATATTCATAATGATTATAACAAGCGCACATGATGGCTATTACCACGCACACACAGTGACTAGTGAGCCGTCAGAGCCATCACAGCAGCAGGGGGAAGAGGTTAATTTGCCATGCGAAAAAAAGATAATTATTTATTTTTGACATGCTGATTTATGTGAAATGGTGAATATAGGTCTATATAAATGATGGCTTTTTACGTAGGCTATTCAGTTAATAAGATCAGTTCAAACTTATGAAGTTTTTAAAATAAAATCAGTTGTTCACTGTATAAAAATAGAAAATATGAAAGATTTTTTATTTATCGGCTGTAGCATTTCGGTTATCGGCCTTCAAATCTTAAGAGTTAACGGTTATCGATATTAGCCAAAAAAATCTATATCGGTGCATCCCTACACATGACATGTCACTCATAGTTTTGAATGGGGAAAAATGTAACGATCAATATGGCGAACGAAGCCCTGCCTACTAGTACAGGAGCCAATCATCGATCGTGGAGGGACTCGGACCAGGTGTGATTCGAAAGTTTAGAAAAGAAACTAATAAGAAAGTTGTTTAATTTTACTGGTCATTCCTAATAGGAAATTTATTGGTAAGCCCGGCTATATCACAGTCTTTTATGAATATGTAATAGGCATACAGCTATATGAAGAGAGAATTATGAGTAGGGCGGGAGGTCATTCCAGACATCCCAAGTCTCCCGGAAGTTCCGGGAGCCTCCCGCAAATGCACAGAGACTCCCTGATGCCCGCAAACGAGTGATAATCTCCCGGAAATCGCGCGTCTCCCTCCCGGTTCTCAAAATAAGTTGCGCACCCTTCTCATCACCCCTCCCCACCGCATCCCTCCTCGATCTTCAGATCGTCATGTCGCGCACACCCTGTCAAACACCACCAATATTCGACTAATAAAAGGTCACCATTTGCAGACACACAGCTTTGTGTTTTGGTTTGAAAACTGCATGAGGAAGCGGACACTGCTGTAATGTCTCCTTATCCTCAGTGGGGAGCAGTCAGATTTACGGCTAAAAATAAGAATTACTCCAGCCGCTCATCTGTTAGCCCGCGCACCCCCCTAGTCTTCAACAGCTGCCTGTCAGTCTGGTCTACCTCCTCACCACTGAGACCAACACAGCCAGTCCACAGAACAGACAGAAGAACAGCGTGTGCTCAAGTCTGACATTTTTAATAAATAAAAATGCTAAATTACAATAAAAGACTACTAACTCAAGACAAACTACCAACAAAAAGTTTATCCGCTGTGAAGCGAACTCAAATCACGTAATGATAGTCTGTATAATCGCTGTAAGATGCTTTGGATAAAATCATCCATCAAATGTTTACATGTTTACAAAAAAAGAACATTTTAATTCCAAGATTTGAAGAATTATTAGCAGACATGTCCAAGTCTCAAGACAACTTTCAGTGAAGCATGTTCCGGCATTTAAAAACATCTGGATAGAAGGTATAATGAAAAACAAACAGCATGTCTTAAGATTTTTATTTTTACTGAAGAAAAACAGCAAAACCCCCCTAAAAACTGGGCCTAAAACACTTACTGCGCGTTCACACCAAAAGCGGCGACATCGTCAAAATAGCCATAAGTCATTCATTTTCAATGGGAGCCGGCAGCGATAAGTAGCTAGGAGCGTCTTCAATGGTGTGGGCGTTGAGGAGAGTTGAGATCAAGTCAACTTTATGGTAATGAGGTGTGCGCAGTTTGTCGGCAAACAATCGGAATGTAGAAGTCCACCGCTAAAGAGGGGTCCAGAGAACAGTCCTGTGAACTTTGGTTCCGACCACAGTTGTTCCCAAGGGTTTGATTATTGTGGTTGCCAGATTTCCAATTATTTACTATGCTTTCTTACAGGAACATACATAAAAAAAGCTATTGGCTAGTTGATGTGCATTCATGTTTTTGTTATTTTTTTCTTAAAAAAAAAAAAAAAAAAGCGGGAATCTCGTGCTAGCTTTAACGACAGTACAAAACAGTATTTTTGCTTCAGAATATTTCAGACATATAGACAAATATTGGATAAGTGGAGCAAAGCCACACCAGACGCAACAGCTTAATATTCCATTGGTTAATGAATTTAATAAAAAGTTATGATGCAACGGCCCTTTTAAATACAAGATCAATAGGTAAAAGGCAGACAGCGTTGTCGCCAGGGCAGCCAGAGTGAACTTTGACGCTCTCGCCTCTTTCAGTGTGAACGCTCAATAAAAAATAAATATGCAAATGTACAAAAAACAATCTTTAGTAGCTAGTATTGTTAGCCCAGATCATGCAGCTCGTCAATAAGTAGTATAGCAATACTCTGAAGTAGGGTTGTCAAAATTATTCAGTTCTTCGTTGCAGCGCGATGCAGACGCGAACAATTCGGTATTGGTTCAGTAATAATCATAACCGGCTATTATGTACTGACGTCATTTATCTCACATGCGCTATGTCGCCGTAGCTTACTATGGCGAGGGAGGCAAGCCGCGAGCGCGAGTATTTACAACGCTCTAACTATGTAAAAACTCAGAAACTGTGCACAATTTCACTGCATGTGTGTTTGCTGAACACTGTTTCACTGACACAGCAAAAGCCCCTATTTCACTGCGATTAAGAGAATAAAAGTAAACTCCATTTCTCTCTTCCTCACTGTGGCCCATGAGTGCATCTGTGAAGAGCGCCAGCGTGTAAGAGCCAATCGCAGCCCTTTCTGTTGAGTGCGTGACCAATCAAAGGGGTGTAAGAAAGAACTTGGCAGACAAGGCTCAGAAAGTGAGCGGGATATTTATATTTGTTTATTTGCTATAAATGCTCGTGTTGTTTAAAGGTACAGTTTATATATCTGACTGTTTGTATTAAAGGTTTGTAAAATTTGTTTTACAAATAGTATATAAATATATTTATACATTTTAATACAAGAATTGCTGTGCTGTGAAGAAAATATAAAACTGTGTATGGAAAGAATCGTCAATGCACCGTGATGCACCGAGAATTCGAATTGAACCAAATCGTAACCGAACCGTAAGACCAGTGTAGGTTTACACCTCTACTCTGAAGCATGTACACTTTCAGCGAAAAAAAAAAAAAGAAAAAAAAAAAAGATCTGCATCTGCAAGATGACAATGCTATATTATATATAATATAAAGCTACACCAGATAATTAACAACAAACCCTTTAAGAACACCAGCACTGAATACTATATTGAGAATTGCCAAAATTGCTACGCTGACAACCTAATTCGAACAACATTACACTTATAACTTTAATTTTAATAATTATCTTGAAATATTCTATAATTTACAAATACAGATAACTCAATTTTTAGTCATTTTACAGATTTCATGTTTTAATGGTGAGCATTTGGTACAGTCACAAAAAACATGATTGAAAGTAGGGCTGCACAACTTTGGAAAAATCTAACATTGTGATTTTTATTTATTTTGCGATCTATATTGCGATATGAATACAACTTATATACCAGATACCAGATGACTTAATATCTCTATTTGGAAAGAATTTCTAATGTTATAATGATTGGGATGATTCTGCAGTGGGAGTGCATCTCTATAAAAGCCAATAAACAATCATTAAATATAATCAAGAAAAAGATTGAAATAAGTGTTTTTATCATTTTCCGAGTCTAACAGTATTCAAGTACAGTAACTGAATGATAAAAATAACAATAATTCAATAAAATGAATCTTTTATAAAATCACAAATGGCACTATTACTTATGCCTGAATGCTTTTAAAATCATTATACAAATCACAGGCCTCAAAAACACATGCAAATGATCAATTATGACACAAACTCAAATAGACATGGGACGATAACCGTTTTCAAGGTATACCGCGGTTTGGAAAAGTCAAGGTTTTAAAACCGACAAAATTTTCTGTAATACCGTTCCTAAGGTATGTGTAAGATTTTTTATTTTTGAATATATAATTCAAATATTTATTTGAATTATTTAGACTGACATGTTTACTTCTCCAAAATATTATAAATCTTTCAAAAAATGTAATATATTGTTTTCAAAGGGGAAAAAAGTTTTTTTTTAAATATATATTTTAGAGCAGTAGTCACAATACAGAATCCAAGCAGGGGGTTAGGTGGCATTAGATCTCATCTGCGCTGCACCAATCAGCCCACAGCATCCCTCCCCAAATCAGTCATGCTTCAGCCGAGACATTAAGCCAAGCAGCGAGCCGTCTGCCTGAAGTTGGTGGAGGGCAGCGTTTACACGCTTGGCTGTGTTTGTATGTACACTAATGCAAACACGGCTGGAATAAAAGCGCACCCTCGGCTGCAACACGCTCACAAAAACAAGAGGAGGAACACCCAGCTGGCAAACAACACACCCACTGGAACCGTCACAGGCAAAAAAAAATGTGGAAAACAAAAAAAGACCACAGATACTTAACACAAACCCACAAATTAGTATGCATACTAGGGGACACGTGCATGCATTGCCGTTCTTACACCAGCATTGCACATTACAGTAACCGTGGCTCACTATGGTACACCCGCAGAGAACTGTGAACTACACGAAGAGACCAACACATCAACCACAAATTGACTGATCGCCTCGTCTGAAGAGTAAAAACTGATTTAGCAGGTTTTAACCCTAATAGCGTTAAAACCAAAGTGCAGCTACACGTCAGCTCTAAAAGCTGGAGGCACCTTTATATTTTATGCCATGCTCACTCTTGCTTCTGATACCGTACTACTTGGCGTTTTGTTGATCGCGAGTTAGGGACATCTACAGCAGCGGAGGTCATTTGGCACAACTTGAATCGATACTTGAGGTTGGACTATTGATACACTATAGTAAAAGAAATTATCGCGATAGTTAGATGTATCGATAATTTTGCACAGCCCTACGTCACATAACCCAACACGTAACTTGTGTATAGTTAACTATTTATAGCATATTTATAGTTCGATTACTTCTCCATTATGCAAGTTATGTATAGGTTTTAATATTGTGCTTACGTCTATATTTGTGTTAACATTTATGATTGGTTATTTATGTAGCACTGTGGTGCTGCGAGACATGATATTTGGTCCCACTGTATGTCCACACATGTAGCACAATTTTAGTGAAATATTAATATTTATTTATGAGGAAATTGTTTCAACATACACTAGGTCTGTCACAATATCATTTTTTTGTCGTACGATATACTGCACCAAAATTTATTGCGATAAACAATATTATTGTCATTTTAAGACAATAATTTTAAGGTCATTTTATGCCACTCATTATATAATGCAGGAATGACAATAAAATAGCATGCAAGTACACTCTTCCAAAGAACACATAACATATTATTCTTAAGAATATTTCATTTCAATACAGCTCACTATAACATGGTTCATCTTTTGCGGTCTCGCAGTTTTGTGAAGTTTTATTTGTGCAATTTGACATGATTTTTACTTTGCGGATTTCACCTTTTGCGGGCTATTTTTAGAACGTAACTGCCGCAATTAACGAGGGACCGCTTTATAGTCATTTAAACAATGTAATAATGAGGCATTGGAACCAGAATGTGGAACACATATCCTAAAGAAATAATAATAAATGTTAACAAAAAACTCAAAGGTAAAAAGTAACTGAGGCTGCGATATCTGCTGCCAGTTCTATTTTCAGTTGTCAGACACACACATGAAAATATACTTTAGTAATTTATAGTAAATACTATAGTGCTTTTTAAAGCTATAGCACTATAGTGCTTCCAATAGAGATTTTGCACAATCAGCTAAAATGTTACTAGAATAGTTTTTTTATGTATGGGCAATCTAAACTGCATCACCAAAAATGATTGAGATTGTGCCCATGGTGTTATGTGATTAGTCCCTATATTGATTATTGAGACAGGCCTAACATACAGCAAACATCTTTTTCAGTAAAGAATGACTTTTGTACTAAAATAAGATGTGTTTGATAAGTGAAGCATCTTAAACACTGTAGAAGACAAGGCCAGGCTCGACAGTAAGGACTGCTCTAAGGCCTGGGGCCACATGCGAGACGCTCGGGACAGTCAACGGGATCATTACTGGCTTGAAGTTTAATTTGGCTGCCACTGTTTGTCAATTGCGTGCAAATAGGGTCTTAGGGTGCTTTCACACCTAGATGTTTTTGTATGTCTACCCATCTTGTTTTCCCAGTTAGTGTGGTTCGTTTGGCATATGTGTATTCCGCAATTGTTCTCTGATCAACGCCAAATCCATAGGTCCATCATCATCTGAATGAGGTGGTCTCGGCTCCATTGAAACGGACTCTGGAGTGGATTGATTGTACTGAGAAAGCAAAACAATCCAACGAACCAGGCTATATTACTGTGTTTTATGGTTATGTAATAGACAAATATACTTCTATATGAAGACAGCAATATGAGTAGGGCTGGATCCCATCCTTCCTACCGGTGAATTTGCATTTCATGTGGAATACGAAGGTGAACGCATTTTAAAACATTGTTAAGTGCTGTTTATTCATTAGGAAAATTGACAAATTGCCATCTGATAATTTTTGTTCATATTTTGATCTTTTGTTCATTTCTGCACTGACTAGGAGAAAGTCTGACCTTTCTGATTTATATTTGGTGCACATTTTCGCTAATAATAA
>CAIGQZ010013813.1:1996414-2006921 GCA_903798205.1 Danio tinwini
CAAAGATTTGATAAATGTCATTAAAAGGTCTATTTAGCAAAAATTACTAATTATAAATCCTTAAAGACATTTTTTATACATCTATGTAACATCTAAAATAAGAAATCCAATAGATGTAACGCAGAATTTAACACACAATAAAGAGACGTCTCTGTGATGTACATACTAAGATGTGCTATATACAAAGATTTGATAAATGTTATTGAAAGGTCAATTTAACAAACATTCCCAATTATAAACACCTTAAAGACATTTTTTATACATCTATTTAATATTTTAGATGAGACATCCAATAGACGTAACGCAGATGTAATAAATACATTTTCCAGATCTAAACACACAGCAAAGAGACGTCTCTGTGATGTACGTACAAAGATGTGCTGTGCACAAAGATCTGACAAATGTTATTATAAGGTCTATTTAGTAATCATTCTCAATTATAAACATCTTATTTTCTACATATATATCTAAAATCTAAAATAAGACATCCAATAGACGTAACGTAGATGTAATAAATACGTCTTCCAGATGTAAACATAAATAGATACCTCATTGAGACATCTCATCATTTTTGACAAGTTTGTTGTTTTTTGACATGTTTTTTGATGTCGTTTTGACATCAAGATGTTCGCTGAGATGAATAGAAAGAAAAAATAAACATATGGAAGTCAATGGTTACCAGTTTCCAGCTTTCTTCAATATATAACATAAAGGGATAAAAAGTCAAACAGTTCTGAAACAAGAGAAAGGGGAGTAAATGATGACAGAATTTTCAGTTTTTGGGGAAACTATCCTTTAAATATAGGTAAAGATCATGTTTTTCTAGCTTTAACTATTACTTTTTTGCTAAAAATGGCAGTGCACGAAACTAAAATAAAAGAAACAATAACTGTATTTAAATAAATAAAATAATAAAGGTCCAGGTTTAACTTTATCCATCAAGAACTGATTGGATGTTGTAGACGGTTCTTAATCTGGAACTTTTAACCCACTTTTGAGAAAAATTATTGACCAGAGCAACTTGATTTAAAAGCAGATGCTAACATGCTAACTTTTATCATCTAAATGTTCACCAGTATTGAATTGCTGCACTAAATACTGCCTAAAACTTATTTGGCTATTGGTTAACACTGTTTCTCATACTTAGTGGCATTAAAAATAGTTGTTTTTACTTTTACAATGTGAACTCATGATTAGCATAAATGCATTACTCCCCCCCCCCCCACCTTAAGTCTATGAGTGTGTTGTTTTAAGACTATGATCTCTTCAGGATTAAGGCAAACTTGCAGAGATCTTGTAAAAATTGTTATTTCTCTTCTGAACCTCAGGTGTTGGTCATCCAACCTGCAGAATGAAGTAGAAATCACCAAGTAAAGGGACAGAAAGGCCATAATCAGACGCTAATACATGCAGCAAGATAATGCGAGAGGAATAATCTCATGTATGTTTGGTATTCTTGAATGGAGGTGGATTTAGGCCATAGCTTGCTCTACGATTCGCTAATACTTCTTTACAGACACTTTTGGCCATGCACCATTCAATGCGACGGTCTTGCAGTCATCTTGCAGTCATAGTTCTGCTTTCTAAAATAGGCTCGAATCAATGAACATTCAACACGGAGAACTCAAACTCTACAAATATTCCCAAAGATATCAAAGACTTCCACAAAAAGCGTTTTCTAACATCAAATGTACATGCTAAGTCTTTTAGATCGGTAGCTAGTAAAGATTTGATTGAGAAATCCGTCTTTTTTTAAAATGCCTCGTACCTAATGTTGTCATCCTAAAGGCACTTCATCTTAAGAAAAACATAATTCGCCAAAGGCAGAGCTAGAGTGGCTAAAAATGAAATGAACAGAAATAGGAATGACTGCCCACATTAAAAAAATACTACAGCACTTTATAGTAAATACTTCAGTGGTTTTGAGCTATGCTAGTAAAGTGTATTGTACTCCTATATATATTGTAGTATTTACAATTTTTTGTTAAAGAGCATCTATTATGGGTGTTTGCATGCAGTGTGTAACAGCTCTAAGTGAATGAAAACATCCAGCTGAGGTTTAAATCTAAAAGTCCACCTTGTTTAAAAATGTAGATTTTTTAAAATAAATGATTTGACTCTGAGTCATTTAAATGATTCGTCGTTCGTTCGGATCTTTTGCCTGTTCATATCGACGTCAACACTAAACAATACCAAATATGAAGGGCTGGATCTGGTAAAACGTGAACATGCCTTTCCCTTCAAACGTTAGCAGAGTGCGGGGGTGTGTGGGACTGATCGTGACTGAAGATAAGTGAACATTAATGAGTGAACGTTCTGGTGATTAATGCAAAAATCTACCCTGCAAAGCGGGATTTGTCAGCCGTTTGTTAAAGGAAGGATCAGAAAAGACTATTTTGGGACTTTTGAGACTATTTTGTATGGGACTTTGTCAGAGCTTGACAGGATTTTTATCAGTACACAGTTCACGGATCAGTTTCTTCCTCCATTTCACAAGTGTAAGTAAGAGCGATTAAAATAGCTTCCTCCTTATTTTCTCTAGCTTGCAAAATGTGTATTCAATTGTGTTTTGTTACTTGTAATCACTCCATGTGGCTTGCACTGTATCTTGTTAACTCTTTATATTCTCATATCGCATCTAAGACCCACATTGAAAACGTGACTATTGTCGCTTCCTTTACGGATTTAAATGCGTTTGTGAGCTTACGGTCCACTTGTCATTGCTTTTGCACACCTGCGGCGGTCAAGTTTCAAAACAGTTCAGCTTTTGTCACTGTTTTTACATATGGTTAAGAATAGAGCAATATGCTGGTGTTTAACTGCATTGCTTTAATGCACTCCTGCGCTGGGTTCACACATACACTCGGCACTCTCACTACTTCAGCAATGTTGATAAGCTGTGATGGGCATTTCTCTCTGTCTCATGCTGAACGCAGCCAACCAATCACAACAGACTGGGTCATTGAGCCAATCAGCGCAGATTAGCAGAGGGGTTTGGGAATAAATGAATCGCTGAACAAATCATATGGGAGTCATTGAGATAATAAGTAAAAATAAATGCATATTATAAGAAAATGAAAGTGTATTTGATCTTGCATGCATATCAGACTGTTGTTAGAGACAACCAAAACCATAATATGACCTTTTATAATGCATAATAGGGGCTCTTTAATGAATGCTACAGCACATTGTTGTATTAACTGTAGTGAACTGATAAATAAATACCGTAGTATGCATTAGTTTTTACAGTAAACTGTGGTGTATTGTAGTGTAATATAACCTATAGTTGTAGAATACTGCAGTATTAATGATTTGTTGATATTACTTTAGTTGTGTTAGCATAGCAACTATTAAATCACCACAACAGATTAATTTAAGTAGGGTATAAAAACACTAAAGTATTTACTATCAATTACTATAGTATTTTTGTCATGTTGGTGCATTCTGCTTAAGAATGGGACTTCAGATCTGCGTGGTCCCAAAGCATCTAACCATGTAGAAATGGTTCATGCGGCTCCTCTGAGGTTTATGCTGTCAACACCACCAGTTGTGAAAGCATCTCCTGCTTCAGCAAGAAGTAAAACACTTTAAGGTTGTGTGCTTGAATTCTCCACTCCACGTACACTAATGCAAATCTACTCTAGCATAAACATGCCTATCTCTACAAACTCAGAGGGTTGCAGGCCCACGTTTAAAGGGTTACGACCAACACCGTTGGCTTGTTTTCCAGTCAAAGTTTTGTCATTTCACCCATGTACGCTATTTCTCCCTGCTTTCTTCCAATGGTGTTTTCCACCCAAACTGGAGAGGTCAAAGTTGGGTCTGCTGGTTTATCAAAACTTGTTGTACTTGCGCTCAGATTGGTTTCTGGTATGCAAGTTAGACCAACAGCGGATGCAGATCGTTGAGTCTTAGATGTACCGTTGCTTACAGCAACCTTCTCAGGGAAGTCTCTACCAGCGTAGCCCTGTCCAGTAAGTCCTGAACTCACAGAGAAAGACGCACCTACTCTACTGGCACTGGTTGTTGGGACCATATTAGCGATTTCATCAGTTGGTGAACGTCCAATGCTGCCATCAACCTGTGCTCGAATCTCTGGAGAGACCGAGAGTTGGTACTGAGGCACAGGTCCACTATCTGCACTCTTTGGGTAAAGGTAGGTCTTCATCTGACCTTTGCCTTTCACATTGACTGTACCGCGGTAATCAAACTCATAGTCCATTCCGCTAAGCACGCAATAGCTCTCTTCGCTAACCTGAACGCGACACTCAACACCTGTAGTGTCCATCCTACTAGCGATGTTTACCGTGTCGCCCCAGATATCGTAGAGTAATTTAGTAGTGCCTATGACTCCGGCGGTGAGCGGTCCATGGTTGAAACCAATTCGTAACTTAAACTTGAAGCCCAGCATGTTTTTATTGAAGTCGTCCACCACTCGCATCATTTCCAGACAAAATTCGAAGAGCGCTTGTAAGTGCGCGTGCGGGTAGTTTTGGTCGCTGCATTGTTGCGTATTTAGCCCGGACGCCGCCATGTAGGTGGCGCCAATCGTCTTGATCTTCTCGATGTTGGAAAAGTCGGACTTGCGCAAAAGTTCATCGAAGTCTCCGATGAGTTCGTTGAGGACGCGGTAGCACTCTTTCCCGCCTTCGTAGCTTTCTTCGTAGAATTCGCTGAAGTTGACGATGCTGGCAAAGATGACGCCAACATTGTCGTGGTTTTTGGAGTAGCTTTGGGTTACTTTCAGCTGCTCGGCTACGTGAATGGGGATGATGTTGCGCAGGAGCCAGTCCGCCTGGTCGCGCATGTTTTGGATCTTGATGCGGTGCTGATCTGCTTCCACATTACCGTGATAGTGGAGTCGGTAGCTCACCTCGAACTCACGGTTGAGGAACCACACAAGCAGAAGCAACAGAAAAAAAGCCACCAAAGCCTCAGGGCCGAGCAGATCCTGTGGACGGGACGGTTCTTCTGCAGATGACTGGATGTCATTGATGCTGCTGTTGAGATCGTTGGATCTGGTGGATAAAAAGAAAGAAAGTTTTAGACTTTAAACAAAATCGTAAAAGCTTGGAAAATAGAAAATGTAGTGTGTGAAATTTGACTTGCCTCAAAAATAAATGTTCCCAAGTGCTAAAAGAAAAATAAGATTGAAATTTTAGTATCATAATTATTCATCTGTCATGAATTAACACTTTTATTGAGTTAAATATATCAGAAGTGACTGTGAGAGCATTCATAATATTAAGAAAAGTTATTGTTTCAAATAAATGTTGTAAATACGTCATAAAGTGACCAGAGGCCCACACTGTTTGCCCAGGCTGTGGATTAAAGCTAATAATATTGTAAATAATGTTCAATTTCTTGCACAGGCTCAATGTTTTGCTTCATAAGGCCTCAGTAGCTATGTTTCCATCCAAAGATGCGAAATAAGCTTATGTGCAATACTGGAATATCACATAAAAGATTTGCGAATAAAACAGTTTTTTTTCATAGAGTGAGTCAAAGAGAACAAATTCATGACTTCCTGATAAACTGGCGCCAAACATCAAAAAGAGAAATGGAATCTGCAGTAGTTAACGTGAGTTTTTTTTCTTCTATAATAAATTACTTACGCCTCAGAAGATGAAGATGATACACAATGGCTTTGCAGTGGCTTTTGGAGGCTCTTCTTTGGAAGATGCTCAAGACAGTTCTGGAGGTAATAATACCACTGTGATGACGTACTTTGAAGATTTTAATGACCAAAACAACACTTCCGATTCTTTACAATGTGGTTTGTCCATTAAGGCTGTCCATCGCACCCATTTTCATCATCACATGAACTGTTACAACAAATTCAAATGACTTTTCTGATGCGCATGCTGGAATTTATTCGCTAAATGTGTTTGCATAATAGTTTATGCACATTGTTTCTTACCAGATAAAACGTTTATCCCACTTAATTGTGAGCATACGTTTTCATGCGCATTTTCAAAATTTATGCGCATCTTGACATTTCCATCAAGCGTAATTTTTATGTGATAATCCAAAATGCGCATAAAAACAGGTGGATGGAAATATAGCTAGTGTATTATCAGCAGCAACGGGACTGATTTGGACTTGTTTGTAGGCGTTCATTTTTAATCTCAAACACAAGTGTCTGTTGATTGCTATTACTGTATATGAATCACCAAAGGCACCAAAAAATCTTCTTTAATGTTCAACTGAAGGAAAAAGAAAAAGTCACCTACATCTTAGATGACCCGAGGGTGAGTAACTTAACAGGAAAGTTAGATTTTGGAGTGAACTATCCCTTAACATCTTTTATGTGTAACTTTTTTTTAAAAAGAGTTCACCTAAAAATGAAAATTCCCCATTAATTTAATCACCCATGGGTGTATTAAGTTCCTCAGTAGAACTTTAAAGATGTTTTTGAGTTGAATAGTGATTCATATAATGGCAGTGAATGGTGAAAGTTTTTTTTAGAAAAATTTTAAGCACATACAAATGAGTCCAGCATGGCTCCTGATGACACACTGAGATCTTGTGAAACGAAACGACGGGTCAGTGTAAGAAATTGAACATTACTTACAATATTAGCTGTAATCCCAGCCTAGTCTAACAGATCTCAGCACATGTGCGAATGTAGACCAAATTTAGTCCTGTCCAGGGGCGTCCCTAGACCCCATTTACTGTACCAGTAAAAATCGCCAGTGCCCCAGTAAATGTCTTTACTTCATATGCAAAGCGTATTTATTTAGAGTCGTAATTCTAAAATAAAGACGTTATTCTCTATTCTCTAGTTAAATCAAAAAGCAAACTGAGCACGTGCGCAGAAAAAACCATACGCATACAATCACACGCACCGCTCCTGCTTGACACTGCTCCCGGTTTAAGTAATAGCCGCGCTACATACTCGTCGCTCATATATTGTGAAAGTCTTCTATGTGGAGGTGTTGGCACACAGTTTTGCAAGTCGACAAAACAAAGTTTAAATTATATAATGGTGATCTTATTTAGACTAAGCATGGCTCCTTCTATGAAACCGAAAGGAGGGATGATGAGTCGGAGGTAAGACTTAATAAAGCTAATTCTCGGCCATGAGTCAGGTTTAAGACAGCATTCATTCATTTTCTTTTCGCCTTAGTCCCTTTATTTCTAAGACGACACACAACAGATAATTCTATAAAACATCTTTTTTTTTGTATTCTACAGAATTGCCTATAGAATTTCATTTTAATAAAATTAATATTCATGCAAAAGATTTCTTAAATAATCTTAGCATCACTCCAGCTGTGTCTTTAGATAGTTTTTCAGTTACATTTAGGATTATTTTCTGTTATTTATTTAGAATAATAATTGTATAATAACGATAATGTTGCTATTTATAATTATATTTATTTATTTATTTATTTATTTATTTATTTATTGATTTATTGATTGATTGATTGATTGATTGATTGATTGATTGATTGATTGATTGATTGATTGATTAATTGATTGAGGGGGAGTAGAGCTTTATATCTAGCAACACCCCTGGTCCTGTCGCTTTGAGGATGAATGCGTGAGGGCTGGTGCAGTGGTGTAAAGTAATAAATTACAAATACCCAAATTTCCTCAGGAATTGTACTTTGCTAAGTAGTTTTTAAGAATGTGTATTTTCACTTGAGTACATTTTCAGTGCTGTAACAGTACTTATACTGCATTATTTTCCTTCAACCTGCAGTCACTACTTTATTTGATACTTCTATATATATATTTTTTTATATTTGATTGGCTAAGTAGAATAACCAGGCCTGTGATTCCCATTCAATCAAATTGCATGTAAAAAACAAAATGTAAAAAAAAATAAAAAATAAACATCACAATACAGAATAACCTCAAGACACAGACGCTTTATAAATACATCAAACATGTAATGTGAAGCATTTCAAGTGTCCAAGAAAAAAAAAATCATTACACACAATGAGCCAGAGAGACTGTTTAGATGATGATGATAATGAGGTCTACTGTATGAGGACTGAAATCACCAAATGGCCTTAAGTGATCACTAAATTCCCTACAGAAGGTTACGTTTTCACACATGCATGCACAAATAGCATGTAAATGCTTCAACCTTTCACATTGTCATACTTTTAATAGGGTTACTTTTACTCATACTTTGAGTAGTATTTACAACAGATACTTTTACTCTACTTGCACTACATATCTAGCAAACTGCATCACCTGAGCAAGCTCACGCCAAGTTTTTTTTGTAATCAAAGCAAGAGGACTACATTTGGACTACATTCGCACATGCGCCGAGAACTGTTTGAATGAATTAGTAAATGAAAACAGGAAATTTCCACTTTTGGGTGAACTACCCCTTTAAGTTGATCCAGTTGCTCACTTTTTACAGGGTACTTGCTTATTAGCAGGAAGAATAATATGGAATTTTTTATTTTTTTTCAGTGTGGTATTCACGGCGTAGTTTTGGTTTGAATATTGAGGTGGGGTGTGCTTGATTTATTTGTTTATTTGTTTATTTTTAATGACAATTTTCTACAAGTAGATATTGGGGGGTTGTAATTGCAAGTGTTGAATGGATCCTATTTCACATTTCCGGGTTTCTCAGTAGTAGAAGTCGTCATAGTAAGGTAAACTTAGAGCGCAGTGTATGGGAGAGTACAAACATTTTTTTTTACAATGCTATTGTCTGAAAAAATAACTCCACGATGGTGTTATTAAAACTTTCAGAAAAAGGAAAACAAAAGTGTGAGACTGATAACGACAGCCAGAGGCAGGGCCGAATTAACCAATGAGCATTATGGGCACAGGCCAAGGGGCCCATGCGCACTTGGAGCCCCTGCGAGGGGGCAAAATAATTCTGATTTTGGAGTGTCTATTTAGGCTAAGTGCAAATAGCGCACCTCGTTGGAATAAGCTAATTTATTGCTTCCCGCCAGCGCCGTTTGATCGACAGAAACAACACAACTAAAGAGCGGAGTGGACAGCAAGTGGGAGTGGCGTAGCTCGTAAAGATCATGGCAATATGTTTTGAGGCGATGGATCATGAACCCGGTTCGAATCCAGCGACTGATGAACGGACGTTACATATCTCCCATTACATATTAGATTGTTAATACATTTATTTTCAACAGAAAGGAAAGTTTTGACATAACCCGCGCTGAATTGGGCAGACTGTAGTGTAGTAGTGGTCATAGATCAAGTGGATGTAGCAAACACAAGAGAAAAAGAGGAGAGGAGGCATCTTTATTGAGGCATGTTCCATGTATACACACACCTTCTTCAAACAGATCCATGATGAGGAGAATGAGGGTATAGAAGACACTATAGGGAACGTTAGCTAACTATCAAGCTAATGTTAACCAGGCGGAGAAAGCTAACCGCAGCATAGACTGGACTCATTGTGTGTCTGAATAGGAGAGACAGACAGAAAATGGAGAGAGAGAGATCGAAAAAGCCCCTGAAGAGGAGAGAACTGGTATGGCGTGTGATTTCAGATACTTTCAGCCTTGAAATGTGCCTTTTGCCCACTCTTCATCACGAGGGAGAATCATTAATCAGTGTGTGTATTATGGAGGACTCAGATTCATAGAATTGGTTATATCCAAATCATATGCATTATTAGTTTGTAGAAGTTATACATTACAATACCCTTAAATAACAATTTTTAGTATTGCTTCAATGAACTTGAACAAGTATATTAAAAACCATTCATTTTCACAGGGAGAACATGCAAATTCCACACAAAAATGCCAAGTGACACAGCTGAGGCTCGAACCAGCGACCTTCATGCTGTGAGGCAATCGTGCTACCCACTGTGCCACCGTGACACCCTGTTTTATTAATGTTTTATTAAATTATTAATAATGTGATAAGCAAAACTTGAAAATATTGTACTATATAAGTAAGTAAATAGAAGTCATTTAATTTTTAATATAGAAGATATGCTGGTGTCATGAAGATGGAAGCAAAACAGTTTCTTGACTGTGTAATATAGTTCAGTTAAGTTGTTATTAAAATTTCGTTTTAGATTTTACTGGATTGTCCAATGTTACTCGCATTCAAATCCCGCTCATTCCAAGAAAGAAATAAGACAAGTGGTGGTGGATTGATGCACACACAAAAAGGCAGTGGCAAGACTGAAACAAATACATTTGCAATTATGTAAGGCAAGGAAACAGTAAGAGTGGTCTATTTAAAAAATCTGAGTTAGACTCAGAAAAACAAGCATCTCTTCTACAAACTTAAATGCAAAAATTCTAATCAAAAATGAAGAAGGTCACTGAGCCTGGAAGATTTAAAGCAAGCAGAAATGTTACCTGATTCAGTAGTCAAAAACAACAATACCTAGAAGAATTTGAGGATCTCAAACAGAACGTGACTATTAAGAGAAGCATCCTAAGAGTGGGTGGTAGACTTAACATACTGTATAATTCACATGTATATTTTAATTACTTTTATTCAATAATGATAATAATAATTATATATATATATATATATATATATATATATATATATA
>CAIGQZ010013813.1:2019780-2036352 GCA_903798205.1 Danio tinwini
CACACACACACACACACACACACACACACACACACACACACAAACACACACACACACACGCCAGTACCTGACTGTATTGTTGTTGTTTTTGTTTTTCGTTGTTGTTTTTTATGTTTTATTTTCTTTGTATGATCCCAATTTGTGTACCTTTTTGCATATTCTAAAAAATATATATATATAAAAATTTGATGGGTGTTTTGAGATTAAAATTTATAGACACATTCTGGAGACACAAAAGACTTATATTAAATCTGGAAAAAGTGGTAACCTAGGTGCCCTTTACGAGAAAGTTTCTAACACATATGGCTGGATTTTATTATTGGGGAAATAGATTTCGGTCTTTGAGGCTTTCTATTGGTGGATCTTACATGATTGACAGGTTGATCCCGCCCTCACAGCAGTAAATACCAATCAGAGAAGAGATCATTCGGAAGGTACAGGAAGTCATTTTGATGGAAAACTCATTCATTATTTTTTATACTCATTATTTATACATTCATTCATTCATTTTCCTTCGGCTTAGTCTCTTTTACAGAAGTCGCAGCAGCGTAATGAGCCGCCAACTATTCCGGCATATGTTTTATGTAGCGTATGCCCTTCCAGCTGTAACCCAGTACTGGGAAACACCCATAAACTCTCACATTCCCATACACACTCATACACCCAATATAGTTCATCCAATTCACCTATAGCGCATGTCTTTGGACTGTGGGAGGAAAGCAGAGCTAATTGACTTTCCCGGTGGAAATCAACACCAACATGGGGAGAACATGCAAACTCTACACAGAAATGCCAACTGACCCAGCTGGGACTCAAACTAGCAATCTTTTTGTTGTGTTGCAACAGTGCTAACCACTGAGCCACTGTGCCGCCACATTGTCTCTCCAGTCCACCAATAGCTTGTGTGTGGTGAGCGCACTGGCGCCGTTGTCCTGTGGCTGCCGTCGCATCATCCAAGTGGATGCTGCACACTGGTGGTGCTGTGGAGAGACCCCCCCTCATGATTGTGAAGCGCTTTGGATGTATGGCCATACACAGTAAATGCGCTATATAAATACACATTACATTACATTATTTATTTATACAGCTATATTTGAAATATGTAGCTGCAAGCAGCGATTGTTAGGGTTCAAGCATTCGAGGACATTTATGACACTGTTTAGCTTGATGACAACCCCAAATTTAAGGCGGACACTAAAACAAATCCAAGATGGCATGACACAGCAATGGTGTTAGTTACAGCAGATTGATCTAAAGGCACAATGGTAAACTATGACACCTTTACGGCACTCACGTACATTAAAAATAAAGGCCACAGCTGAACATGGACAATGATCTCCAAGTGGCGGCCTCCAAAATTAAACCAAGAACAGTCTTGTGCTTTAAACATTGTGCCAGGCCCGGATTAAGAATTCAGAGGTCCCTCGGCACAATATCTTGTAGGCCGCCTACCTGGCCGCATCCCTATAGTTAAATTAAAAAATAAGATTAACATAATATTTATTTTTTAATCAAATGAATCTATAATGTATTGTCTGCATTTTTTAAAATAAATGATATAGAGTATATTACTAGTCTACAATGATTTAACTTATTTTTAAAGCATTTAAAGCACACTTTGAAAAACAAAATACTAATACAACTAGTGAAAATGAATGATTTTAGTATATTTGTTAAAGTTCTCTGAAGCAATACTAAAAATTTATATTTAAAGGTGCAGTATGTAAGTTTGACACCCAGTGGTTGAACTAGGTATTGCACTCCCGGATCAAAACAAAAGTGTGGGTTGCCAGATTGAGTACAGGAGCGAGTGATTTAAACTGTGTTCTAAATAAAAGCAACGACATGCGATTTAAGGGAATATTTTCCATATTAAAAGAAGTTTTGGTTAATATTTTAATATATTAGAAACGGTTTCTATTTCTCACAGCTCAACATGTGAAACCTATGACAGTGATCAACTCAGGTAAACCTTGTGTGCTTTATTCAGTGCTAAATGCTAACAATGTGAGTTTGAATGCCATTTTACATGACATTTATTGCCATATACTGAAAGCAGCAGCAGATAGTTCACCTCAGATCCTGAAAATACAATAAACCATTTGAAAGTGAACTTTAGAACTAAACATATGAATGATTCAGCATCTACAATTAATGATGTTAAAGAGGGTTAACGTGTATTAAATAGATTATAAACCTTACCGTTTGGTAAGTGAGTGCATGTTCTGTGCTTTTGAATGGCTGTATTTACATTTCTGTCGTGTCTCGTCTGGTGCAAACAGCCAAACTGCTCATCACTGCTTATCTCGTCACAAAGCGTGTTGTTAGGACACGCGGTTACAATGTAACCTGCTCATCTAATGTTTACGTTCGTAATATTTATATCATTTGCTAATTAATAACCTCATGTGGAATTGAATATGTCTCATTTTGACGTCTGATACTGTCCACCGGAGGTCGCATTTTCGGTCACAGATGCATGCTTTCAGAGTCTTTCTAAATGAATAAATGAAATACGCTGTTTTCCACCAAGGCGACCCGGGGTGCTGAATTATAATTGGCTAAACTGGCATTGTGCAGGTTAAATTTACCTAAACAAAGACAGCGTTCCGGCACGGAAAAACCATTTTCAAAGCAGAATATCTGACTTCAGCATTGTTTTTCAGTTAAACAAGTATGTTCACTTGGCATGTTTCTTAAATATCTGCACACATATTATGGTATTTTTATGCTTTAGAAGAGTCAAAAACTTACAGCACCTTTAAGGGTATTTTTAATGTATAAGTTCTACAAAATTCTAATGCATATGAATATGCATATTATGAATATGAGTCCACCATAATACACACACTTATAAATGATTCCTACTTGTCTTCCTCGTGATGAAGAGTAGGCAAAATCTGATATGTAGTAGGGAAAAAAGAAGAAGAATGAGTTCATCAGACGCTGCATTTGAACCGGGTTCATGATCGATCGCATCAAAACATGTTGCCATGTGCTTTAGGAGCTACACCAATCAAAAGGTGATGGGCGTGAATCACTCAATTAGCTTATTCCAAAGAGTTGCTCTTAGCCTAAATAGACACTCCAAAATTGGCATTTTACCCCCATCGCAGGAGTCCCAAGCTCGCACGGGCCCCTGAGCCTGTGTCCACAATGCCCATTGGTTAATCCGGCCCTGCATTGTGCCCACCATTCTCATTAGGTTCATGTTAATATTATTATATTAAACAAATGAATAATGACTATGAAAAAATAATATGGTTGTTAGACTGTTGCACTTGTTTAGTGTTGTCAATAAGCTCGTTAGTTCCTACTGGTGTGTGTGCACCGTTGTGTGCAATGTTTGTATGTTTATAATCACTTCTGAGGATAGTGGGGGTCGCAAGTCAATTGTTATTTTGGAGGTCGCAAGCTAAAAGGTTTGGGAACCACTGGCTTAGCATATAGCCCAGGGGTGTCAAACTCAATTCCTGGAGGGCCGCAGCCCTGCAGGGTTTAGTTCCAGCCCTGCTTCAACACACCTATCTCCAGGTATCAAACAAGCCTAAAGCACTCAATTAGTTTGATCAGGTGTGTTTAATTAGGGTTGGAACTAAACTGTGCAGGGCTGCGGCCCTCAAGGAATTGAGTTTGACACCCCTAGCCCATTTTGATTTCACCGCACAAAACTGCATCTTAACCTGCATTTCAGAAGACAGGCCACCAGATGGCGGTACAGGCAGAGTAACACAATGTGCACTCTTAATGCGGTTTTTCTACTACGCATAAACTCACAGACGTGTACTGAGACACAAGCCGTGGTGACAGACTGAGAACAGATGAAAAGTGACAGATAAATAGATGTGAGGAGAATGGTGCTGTACCTCGTCCTGGTAGCTGGTCCTGTAAGCCGACTCCAGGGATCTGTCTATGAATGTGTGGCTCAGCTTGTTGATGGGAGGTCTATAGAAGTAATCTTTCATCAGACTGCAACGCCAAAAGCACAGAAAACAGCGTTAGACTGCGGGAAGAAATGGTCGTGATATGCTTGAAAAATGCTTGGTTTAAATGTGTATAAAACATTGTCTTATGAAAAGCCAAAAACCAAACTTGATTGAGGATTGTGGGCCGAAGGTAAATATAGCAAACTCTATTCCATTAAAGTTTCTATGGGACATTTCTTAATTTTCTTTAATGTAGACCATTTCCATGTGGTCATGTCATTGGCCCATGAACACTTCCTGCTTGTTGTCAAACTATTTCATAACTGTAACAAGAGGCAATTCAATGATAACTGTATGTTAAAACACCTGTCATAAGATTATTTATCAATATTTGGACTTTTTTTTATTCTCAGAAGCTATAGAAATTAAAAATGTAAAACAGGAAATACCTTAGGACTGTTGTTATTGTTTACATCCCTCAAAATGGTCTATAGACAAATTACTAGAAAACATTGCTTTGTATTAACTAATGTAGTACACGTCTTTTAATTTTAGAATGAACGTATTAGTTCATGTAGAGATAATCTGTAACAGAATGGAGCTACACTAGTCAATCTGCTCCCGTTTTTGCCTTGATTTGTTCGCCGATATCTGCTGCATTGTCCTTTATCCGAGAAGTGACAGTATTTTTATATATATTTTTTAATCTGATTCTTTTACAAACTTGTAATTGAAACATTTAATTTCAGTTAGCTTTTTATTGGTAGCTGTTGGGTAAGTTACTTTAAAAAAGTAATAGATTACAAATGACTGATTACTACTGGAACATTGTAATCTGATTACATTACTAATTGCTTCATGTAAAAAGTAATCCGATTACTAATTACTTTACTTTGAATTTACGTTTGGCGACGCGGTGGCACAGTAGGTAGTGCTGTCGCCTCACAGCAAGAAGGTCGCTGGTTCGAGCCTCGGCTGGGTCAGTTGGCATTTCTATGTGGAGTTTGCATGTTCTCCCTGCGTTCTCGTGGGTTTCTTCCAGTTTCCCCCACAAGACCAAAGACATGCGGTACAGGTGAATTGGGTAAGCTAAATTGACCGTAGTGTATGTGTGTGAATGGGTGTTTCCCAGTGATGGGTTGCAGCTGGAAGGGCATCCGCTGTGTAAAACAGCGGAATAAGTTGGCGGTTCATTCCACTGTGGCGACCCCAAATTAATAAAGAGACTAAGTCGAAAAGTAAATGAACGAATGAATAAATGTAATGTTTATGTATCTAAAGGGTTTGCATATATAATATATAATAAAAACAATACTGCCATGGTATTATCACAATTTAGTATGGTTTTCTGTGTGAATATTGTGTTAAACTGTTGACTCATTTATTCCTGTGATTCAAAGTTGAGTTTTCAAACACTGATGACAATAATAATAATAATAATAATAATAATAATAATAATAATAATATTTCCAGATCATCAAATCCTTATGTCAGAATATTCCCAAAAATTTCCTTGAGTAACTCTGCATTACATTTTTTAAAATATACAATATATGACAACAGAAAATATTGTAATGATATTATAATATTACATTATATTTATTACATAATATTTAATATTTTACCTAATTTAAAACTTTAATATTTTTTATTACATTTTAGATTGTTATTGTAGCATCTTCTGCATAAAACATATGCCAGAGTAGTTGGCGGTTCATTCTGCTGTGGCGACCCCTGACTAATCGGAGACTATGAACGAATGAACGAATTGTTAATGTAAATGTACATAGTTTGCATAGAAAATGGCTTATATTAATACTTGCATACTATCATCAGGCTAAAAAATAGGGTCTGAGCAGTCTTTTAACAGTGCAGAGCGCGCTTCAAAAACTTCTTTTATTTACAACTTCAGAAACAAAACGTTCACAGCGGCGCAGTTAAACAGATTACGAACAGTTACTGAGCCCTAAAACACCAGATGCCACTCTTTGACGGCTTTTACAGAGAGAAAGACATGAGAAATGGCCCACAGTGCATCACACACACACACATACTTTTACACACACACTCACTCACTACATCAAACAGCATGCAGAGTCCCTGTGGGCACAGCATGACCTCCGCCGGCCGCCGTTAAACAATACCGCTCTATCTTGTCTGACATTCATGTCCCAGCGGGCCGTGGACTCCTACCTGTCCTCTTTTATCACGTCCACGAAGTGCGCATCGCTCCTCTCGCGGAAGTTCTTGGAGCGCAGTGGGATGAGGGCTGAGTGGTCCATGGTTCCTCCTCCAGTGGCGGGCCACTTCTTCTCCTTGTCCAGCAGCATCTCACACAGAGACGTCTGGCTGTGCGTCAGCGGCTGCTCCACAACAGGACTCAACAGCCCATTCACACTTTTAGGACCCCTGCCTGCCGGGACCTGAAGACCATTCAAATGGAGGACACAGAGTGAAAATATAACATGCTGTTTGTTTATGCATATAATGTGACCGTGGACCACAAAACCAACTTTTGGAAATTGAGATTTATGTATTATCTGAAAGCTGAATAAATATGCTTTTCATTGATGTACACTTTGTTAGGATTGGATAATATTTGGTTCAGATTTTTAAAAATATTATACAAACTATTTGAAAATTTGAGGGTTCAAAAAAGTTTAAATACTGAGAAAATATCTGATAGCCCAGCTTTAAATGAGTAATAGCCCCACTCTAATAAAAAGGATAGCTCCATCCTAAATGACTAATAGCCACAAACAGATAGCCCCGCCCCAAATCACTAATAGCTCCGCCCCAAATAACTAATAACCCCACCCTAAATAACTGATAGCCCCACCCTTAATGAGTAATAGACCTGTCCTAAAGAATTGTTAGCCCTGCCCGAAATTACTAATAGCCCCACCCTAAAGAACTGAAAGCTCAGTCCTACATGACTGATAGGCCCACCCAAAAATAACTGACAGCCCTGCCCTTAATGACTAATAGCTCCACCCTAAACAACTGATAGCTCCACCCTAAAGCAGTAATAGCCCTGCCCTAAATGACTAATAGCCCCACCCTAAATAACTCATAGCCCTGCCCTAAATGACTAATAGTCCGACACTAAATAACTCATAGTCCCACCCTAATGACTAATAGCCCCACCCTAAAGAACTGATAGCTCCGTCCTAAATGACTGATAGCCTCATTGCAAATTGCTGATTGTCCTGCCCTAAATGACTAATAGCCCCACCCTAAAAAAACAGATAGCTCTGTCCTAAATGACTAATAGCCACAAACAGATAGCCCCGCCCTAAATGACAAATAGCCCCACCCTAAATAACTGATAGTCCCGCCCTTAATGAGTAATAGACCTGTCCTAAAGGATTGTTAGCCCTGCCCGAAATTACTAATAGCCCCACCCTAAAGAACTGATAGCTCAGTCCTACATGACTGATAGGCCCACCCAAAAATAACTGACAGCCTCGCCCTTAATGACTTATAGACCCACCCTAAAGGATTGATAGCCTTGCTCTAAATGACTGATAGCCCCGTCCCAAATGACTGTTAGCCCTGCCCCCGAAATGACTAATAGCCCCACCCTAAAGAACTGAAAAATGGATAGTGCCACCCTAAAGAACCGATAGACCAGCCCTAAATGCCTTATAGGCCCACCCTAAATAACTGACAGCCCTGCCCTTAATGACTAATAGCTCCACCCTAAACAACTGATAGCTCCACCCTAAAGCAGTAATAGCCCTGACCTAAATGACTAATAGCCCCACCCTAAATAACTCATAGCCCTGCTCTAAATGACTAATAGTCCGACACTAAATAACTCATAGTCCCACCCTAATGACTAATAGCGCCACCCTAAAGAACTGATAGCTCCGTCCTAAATGACTGATAGCCCTATTGCAAATTGCTGATTGCCCTGGCCTAAATGACTAATAGCCCCACCCTAAAGAAGGAATAGCCCTGCCCTAAATGACTAATAGCCCCGCCCTAAATGACTAATAGCCCCACCCTAAATAACTCAAAGCCTGCTCTAAATTACCAATAGCTCACCCTAAAGAACTGATAGCCCTGCCATTAATGACTCACTCCAAAGGACTGATAGCTCCGCCCCAAAGGACTGAAAACTCCGTCTCAAAGGCGTTCCATGTGACCAGAGGTGTATAAAGTCGTTTGGAGGGGGAGGGAAGGTTATGATTTTTTAAAAAGATGTTGAGGGCAAATGAATTGTTACAAAACAATGAAGTGCACAGACACATATATAACAAGCACTGCCATAAGATGAGCAAATTTGGATTTCATTTATTGTAATCAATGACCGGGGGAAGTATGGTAATATTTATAAACCATAGTTTTTTTTTTTTACCCATTTCAACTTGCAGTGTTTTGCCTTTTACAAAGAAAAGTATTATAGGTAAAATAACATTTAGCATAACATTTAGTATCTTTACATATAATCATTTAGCAGATGCTTTTGTCCAAAACAACTTAAAAATGAAATAACTTCCTGTTAAAACTGACTTTGAATATTAAAACCAACAGGTGGCGCTGCTTGCCTGCCAGCCTTGCCACAAAGCATCACTTCATCTAATCTATCATAACCTGAAATTTGATCATAGGCCTAACCTGAAACAGCTTTTTTTTTTCTAGTTTTGCTACATTATTTACAAAAAAACTCTCATGTATTTTGTAAGTTGTTCAGCTGGAAATAAATATATGTAATGTTCTAGATTTGCTCACAGAGCTCATGTCTAAAACACTCACCTTGCTGTTGCTGGTTTTGTGTTCAGGATCTGTGCAGCTGTTGCCGTGAACTAGCCCGTCTTCAGATGCTAACAGGCTACATGAGGGACAGCCGGACTGATGGAGACAAACAGGAGAATGTGAAAGATCATCACACACAGATCCAAACACCGCTTACCGTTCAATAACAGTTAGAAACTAGACTTTACAAAGAAAGACCCATCATTCTTCACATTGTTGGCAATGCTAGTGTGTTTTAGTAGAGTGTTTTTAGCACTTGTTAGCATTGCTACAACAGGCAGTTGCTGTGCGCTGAACCCTAAAGCGAGAAAAAAGTCTGAAAATATTGAATATTTTTGAAGTGGAGAAGTTTATTGAACATTTAGATACACTTTTACATACAGTACATCAGGTTTTTATGGCTCATACACTTACTAATACTGCGTTTAACCCAAAGTTGGGCAAAATATGGAAAAAAAAACAATAGTTGGGTTATAATAATAATATTATTATTTTTAAATAATGCAACTTTTTGGTTAGTCCATATTTTACCCAATTTTAGGTTGAAAGAAATGATAATATGGAGCACAAGGACGAAAAAGCAACACACATTGGCCTAAAATGGCCAAATGGTTGATATTTTAGAAATTATGAGATATTTTGAGTGTATTAACTAGTGACATTAGGAGTTAAGAAATGCAATCCAAAAATGTTTTTGTTGGTGGGGCAGTTAAGAATAAATCAGTGGTTCTCAAATGTTTTTTTTCACCAAGTACGACCTCAGAAAAAAACTCTAAGTACCACCATAATGACCAGTATTGAAATACAGTAGCGTACTAGGCCTAATTAGGCAGCTACAGCACTGCACAGTTCCAAAACAAGGCAGATTAATTCCTATTGTTAAGAATACGTATTATTGTCAGCCACTTTAAACATTAACAAAAACAAAACATTAAAACAAGACGATTGAACGTTGGAAAACCTCACAGGAATGTTTCATTTCCTGCAAATCTCCCTGCTAATATAGCAGAAGTGGTGACAGATTTGCAAGCGGCTCTGAAATGTGTGGCATCTGCCATCTGAATATGCAAAGGATTAAACTCAGGCCTCAGAGATGAACGATCACGACAGACCGAGACAGACTCCACTCGCACTTCTTATCGGATTTTTCCCGCGATCGCTCGCAAACCTGGGGTCCCATCAGTATTTAAAGTGTACCGATGATGAGAGTATCTCTTGCAAAGGCTGCTGGGTAATGTGGCGTCCTCTGAAAGGTGGCTTGGATGAACTCTGATCGATCACAGTGGAAAGAAGAAAAGGAGGATGAACATTACGCTCTTTCGCTAATCACTGCGGCGTTTCACACAACGCACCAGCGAGCGCACACTCATCAGTAAATGGAGAAACGCTGTATGGAGAAACACTTGAGGAAAGCAGCAGCAGAAACACACACAGACTGAGCAGTAACATCAACACATATAGTCACATATATACCTGAGGATATATTTATTGTTTATTTTGTTCTATTTGTTTATACATTTGGGTTTTTTGGTATTGGGCTTTTTTGTTATTCGTTTTTTTATATTTTACTTGATATTGATGTTGTTTCTTAGTATTTGTGAAACGCTTTGAGTTGCATGTATATAAGAAAAGTGCTATACAAATAAAAAATGAGGTCTTATTTTTAAAATCCTTGCTAAAAGTGAACGCATACCAGAATGACATGTTTATTTAAAGCGATTCGATTAGGTCAGTATTTTAAGGGGATGTAAAATGAGTCTCTGATGTCCCTAAAGTGTGTGTGTGTGAAGTTTCAGCTCGGAATACCACACATATAATGTTTTATAACTCTTTGAAACTGACCCTTTTAGGCTTTGATGCTAATTGTGTCATTTTGGTGATTGTTGCTTTAAATTCAAATGAGATTGAGCTCTTTTCAAAAGAGGGCGGAGCTACAAATGCCTGTGTGTCAGCATTGTGGCAGATTCAAAGACAAAACTAATGTCCTATGCTAATGAGGGAGAGGTTGTCACTATGGGCAGGTCTTTCCGCCTCTGATGACACGTACAAAGAGAGAATGTCAATCAAAATGTTTTCATCAAGTGTGACTATAAAAAATACAATTAATACATTTTTTTTCATTAAAAGCTAGTTATATTCACAGACTGCTGCCACACAGCTGTTTAAACCACTTATTAAACTGATTTTTGCAGAATAAGTCCCCTTTAGAGTCCCTGTGAAATCAAAATAACGTGTTTTAGATGTTAGTATCAGTATGTCTTAAGGATATCTATAAGCCACGATGCTCTGAAAAACATTGACAAAATTCGCATTTTGAAGATATAAACATCCAAAGCTTGCAGTTCCGCTTAAATAAACCACCTCATACTTCAGTTTCTCGATAGATCTTCTGACCAATCAAATGCTCTCTAGGATCTGACTTGCCCCGCCTCCATCACTGGCAGAGCTGTGATGAAACAAAACACTATTGGCTGTTTTTAAAAAGGGGAGGAGCTACTCTGTCTTTATGTTTCAGGTAAAATTGCATCACACATCAGTCTAGAATACACATTTATCCCCTGTCAAGTTTGTTTTTTAGAGATCCTGTTTGATCATGATCCACCCGTTTTGTGCATATGCAGGTGATTGCAGGAAATGCTATATATATATATATATATATATATATATATATATATAATTGCTGTTTTAATTGCAGTTCATTGTTAATAACACAATTACTGAAAAATCTGGAAACATCAATAATCATTAATACATTAATAGTGTACCATTAATTAAATAAATAAATAAATAAATGAATGAACATTTTAAAATAAAGCATTTCCTAGCTATTGTATATTAAATGAAGAATGATAATAATAATTTAATTATAATATATGGTCAATTATTGCTATTTTTAATAACAGTTAACAGAATATCAGAATTATTACCCCCCTGAATTATTAGTCCCCGTTTATTTTTAGTTTAATGAAGATATTTTTTTCAACACATTTCTAATCATAATAGTTTTAATAACTAATTTCTAGTAACATAACTATTTTATCTTTGCCATGATGACAATAAATAATGTTTTACTAGATATTTTTCAAGACACTTCTATACAGCTTAAAGTGACATTTAAAGGCTTAACTGGGGTAATTCGGTTAACTAGGCAGGATAGGGTAATTAGGCAAGTTATTGTATAATGATGGTTTGTTCTGTAGACTATCAAAAAATATACAGCTTAAAGGGGCTAATAATTTTGACCTTAAAATGGTTTAAAAAAAATAAAAACTGCTTTTGTTCTAGCCGAAATAAAACAAATAAGACTTTCTCCAGAAGAAAAATTATTATCGGACATACTGTGAACCTTTCCTTGCTCTGTTAAACATCACTTGGGAAATATATAAAAAAAAAAAAATTGAAAGGGGGGCTAATAATTCTGACTTCAACTGTATATATTCTATATAATACTAACAGTTATACTTTTATATTAAATATATTTTTTTGCAATAAATTACACTAAAATATTTACATTGATATAGTAAATATCACAATTACTATTAATTCAAATAAATGTATTAACAATTATAGAAAAAATATATATACATAATTATTATTTTTTTTACAAATTTCACAATTTACAAATATTTATTACAATTTAATATTTTTTTTATTATCATAATACATTTTTTTATCCATTGTTATAAATTACCACATAAAACTTCTCTTAAATAAAAATAAATAAATAAATAAATAAAAAGAAACCAGCAGAAGCGCCAGAGTTATTTCAGACACAGTGGGGTGAAAAAAAAAGAAAAAAAAAGTGACGTGTCATGTGATTTCAAACATCACTTGCTAGTATTGTAGATTGAACCACTTTAGATTAAACCATGCGTGGTACTGAATGTGCAGGATGTAGTGTTGTAGTGCAGTAACTGTGTGTAAAGCTGACCTTGGCTCTGTCCGATGCGTCTGTGGGAGCGCCGGCCGATGCGGAGACGTCTGGACTGAAGGACGAGGAGCTCACAGACGCTCTGATCTCAGACGGAGGAGGAGGATTCATCCACTGACACAACTTTACCTTTCGCCCCGATATCAAGTATGTCTTCAGACCTGCGGAGAACACACACACACACACACACACACACACACACACACACACACACACACACACACACACACACACAGATCAGTGTTGGTCAGTATCACTCTTCTTCATTGTAGGGTTTTTTGGCTGAAAGTGAAAAATGAGGCAAAAAAGGGTCATGGGGCCAAGCAATGATCAGTGAGCTGAGGTCAGTCTCAAACGAAACAAACCAAAACAAAACAAAGAAGAATAAATAAAAAAAAAAAAATGAAAGGGGCGGTGGCACAGTGGGTAGCGCTGTTAGCCAAGAAGGTCGCTGGTTTGAGCCTCGGATGGGTCAGTTGGTGTTTCTGTGTGGAGTATGTTCTCCCCGTGTTGGCGTGGATTTCCTCCGGGCGTCCAAAGACGTGTGGTATAAATTGTCCATAGTGTATGTGTGAGAATGAGAGTGTATGGGTGTTTCCCAGTGATGGGTTGCAGCTAGAAGGGTATCCGCTGCATAAAACATATGCTGGATAAGTTGGCGGTTCATTCCGCTGTGGCGAACCCAGATTAATAAAGGGACTAAGCCGAAGAGAAAATGAATAAATGAATAAAATTAAACAAAATATAAAAATAAATATTCATCATTATCAAAAAACTCACATGACTGAAAATAAGTATTAAATGTTTTTCATATAATAACATTTTCTATGTTTATGTGGTTTTTGAGTCATTTTTGAAATCTTTTAACTTTAAACAAGTAAATAACAACAAAGTAAAATTATTAAACAAAATGTAAGTAAATACTGTTGAGTTGTTTGATTTTTTAGATTTTATATAATTTAAATTTGCATCTAATATATAATATTCATAGATACAATCAATTATCCTCATCTGATCTGGAAAAAGAAATAAGATCAATAATAGCAATAATAATAATAATTTTATTCGATATATATATATATATATATATATATACAGTTGAAGTCAGAATTATTAGCCCCCCTGAATTATTAACCTTGTTAATTTTTTCCCCGTTTTTTGTTTAACGGAGACAAGATTTGTTTCAACACATTTCTAAACATAATAGTTTTAATAACTAATTTCTAATAACTGATTTATTTTATCTTTACCATGATGACAGTAAATAATATTTGACTGAATATTTATCAAGACACTTCTATACAGCTTAAAGTGACATTTAATTAGGTTAATTAGGTTAAATTATGTAAATAGGGTAATTAGGTTAACTAGGCAGGTTAGAGTACATAGGCAAGTTTTTGTATAAAAATGGTTTGTTCTGTAGACTATCGAAATATCGATAAATATTCTTTTTTTTTTTTCAGCTTAGTCCCTTTATTGATCTGGGATCGCCACAGTGGAATTAACAGCCAACTTATCCAGCATATGTTTTACACAGTGGATGCCCTTCCAGCTGCAACCCATCACCAGGAAACATCCATACACACTCATTCACACACATACACTATGGACAATTGAACTTACCCAATTCACCTATACCACATGTCTTTAGACCCATGTGTACAGGAGGAGAACAAACTCCACACGAAATGCCAACTGACTCAGCTGAGACTCGAACCAGCGACCTTCTTGCTGTGATGCATATATATATATATATATACATAAAAAATATTGATCAATTAAATTAAAGGATAGACAATAGGAAGAAAACAGTACAAGCAACGTAACCTTTAAAAATAATGTACTAAAAATAAAATGTTTTCAAATAAATCAATATTCGGACATATAATCTAATATCCTCATCTGATCTGGACAAAAAAATCCAAATAATTTGATAAATAATATTAATAATAATAATAATAATAATAATAATAATAATAATAATAATAATAATAATAATAATAATAATAATAATAATTATTATTATTATTATTATTATTATTATTATTATTAAAATAAAAAAATTATTAATTAAATTTAATTAAGTTTTTGTAGCTAATATACTTAATATTTCTAAATCAATCATACTTTTTTTATTATTATATATAAAAGCAACGTAATCCAATAAGGTAATGTATTAGAAATGTTTACAATAAATAAAAATAAATAAATAATTTATTAAATAAATCAAAAGATAAATATTTTTTTAAATACAAAAAACGGGATCTATTAAAGTAATGTATTACATTTTTATATTTTTTTAATAAATTGATATTCATAGATATACTTTATTATCCTCATCCAGTCTAGAACAGAAAAACGAACTTGGTACAATCCAGATTTACTCAATCCTTACTAAAAGTCTAGTTCATTTGCAATCAAACTGCCTTCAAACCCCACTAAAATCAGTAAACCAGACTACAAATAAAACAAGCTGAAACCCGACTGGCATCCAGCATCTCCAGCTCTAAATAAAGGAGACATTAGTTTGAGAGATGATTTGTGTGCTGATTTCTCCATTCACACCCAGCAGGCGCTCACTGTTTCTCTAAAGTCATCAGACGAGATGCCAAATGATCAGACCTCCTCACAGTCTCTCTATTTTTTTCTGGAAAGACGCTTGGAGATGCACATAAAATCTACAGGGAAGAAAGAGAAATCATGGGCTGTGAGAGGTGAAGTGTTTTATAGAGTCGGTAAAACAGTGTCAGATATCTGCGAGCGACTAAACCCCGTCTGGGCCAATGTCAATGCTTGTGCTGAGCGCCTGTGTTCCTGTAGTTCACCTGTCAGAGGAGATCGCAGCACAAAAGAGACACAGAGACGCTACATATGGGCCAGCCCCAGAACACTCTTAAACACCATGAATATTTAACAGTCTTCAATAAAGGACAGCTTGTTTTGGACAGTTCACCAACACAGTGACCTTGAGGAAAAAACAACAACACCGGCTTATTGGAAATGCGTGCTTCAGCCTATATATTTTTGAAAAAACATACTTCAACTTTGGGGAATGAACACTAGGGGGCAGTATGATGACAATAACTTTTGTTCCTTTTCACATGAATGATATTTACAGGGACATATTATTCACGAATAAAGCATTATTTGTGTGCAGTTACAAATAAATACCACAAAGCAACATAATTGTCTATGCAAATTAGAAAAAAAATGAAATATCGCATAAAATATTTGCAAATAAAACACTTTTAGAAGAAGTAGGACACACTCTCCCCTCTCCATATGCACCAGACACTTTGTAATCAACACTCCATGTTTCTGGAAAACACTGTATACCTGCCAACATTTGGTTCGTAAATTCCGATTGATGTGTGCGCAAACTGAAGAGCGAGGAGGGGTGAGAGGTTTGGGGAGATAGGGCGGTTGCGCCCGACGGGAAGAGCGCTCACAAGCACCAGGTTGTAGCCCGGATTGTACCAAAATGCTGAGGCGACCAGAAGAGCACAGCACGCTCACAAGCACCAGGTTTTAGCCCGGACTGTACCAAAATGCTGAGGAGCGGGGGGGTGGGGGGTGAAATTCCGGGAGTTTTCCGGGAGACAGAACAATACAGGAGACAGGGTCTGAAATACGGGAGACTTCCGGGAAATACTGGAGTGTTGGCAGGTATGAAACACTGTGCAATTATGAGTGTGCTCGATACAGGTGAGTGGGCTTGACAAACCACCTGTAGGACACACTGTCCCCTCTCCATATGCACCAGCACCCGGAGGAAACCCACGCGAACGCAGGGAGAACATGCAAACTACAAACAGAAATGCCAACTGACCCAGCCAAGACTCGAACCAGCGACCTTCTTGCTGTGAGGCGACAGCACCACCTACTGCGCCACTGCATCGCCTATATTATATTATATTATATTATATTATATTATATTATATTATATTATATTAT
>CAIGQZ010013813.1:2036362-2050810 GCA_903798205.1 Danio tinwini
ATATTATATTATATTATATTATATTATATTATATTATATTATATTATATTATATTATATTATATTATACCATATTATATTATACTTATTTACCCAGCTTTTATACAAAACATCTTCTTTTCTTCATTTACACACGGTCTGCCAGATTTATAGATTTATTGATATTTGTCATGTCTCTGGATCTACTGATGTAATGTAATGTGTATTTATATAGCGCATTTATTGTGTTTGGCCATACACCCAAAGCGCTTCACAATCATGGAGGGGTTTTGTCTCTCCACACCACCACCACCAGTGTGCAGCATCCACTTGGATGATGCAAAGGCAGCCACAGGACAATGGTGCCAGTGCGCTTACCACACAGCAGCTACAGGTGGGGTGGAGAGACAGTGATAGAGCCAATTTGTTGGATGGGGATGATTGGGAGGCCATGATCGGGAGGGCCGATTGAGAGAATTTGGCCAGGACACCTGGGTTACACCCTTACTCTTAACGAGAAGTGCCATGGGATTTTTATTGACCACAGAGAGTCAGGACCTCGGTTTAACGTCTCATCCGAAAGACGGCGCCCACTGACAGTATAGTGTCCCCTTCACTTTTACTGGAGCATTAGGACTCACATAGCCTGCAGGTTGGGCGCCCCCTGCTGGCCTCACTAACACCACTTCCAACAGCAACCTAGTTATGAACCCATAATAATGTTTAAGTATGAATATCAATGCAGATCTTCATGAAGACCCTGAATTATCATATAAGGTCACTATATTCACCACATACTTTATATTTGTTACCCTGGACCTCAAAACTAATCATAAGGGTCGATTTTTTTTTTGAAATTGAGTTTTATACAACATCTGAAATTTGAATACATTATCTTTCTATTGATATAGTTTGTTAGGAAAGGTAAATATTGAGTTACCACCTTTTGAAAATCTGAAATGTGAGGGTTCAAAACATTCAATATATTGAGAAAATCCCCTATAAAATTATTATTAAGTTCTTATTAATAACTTAAATTATCTAAGTTCTTATCCATGCATATTACTAATCAGAAATTAAGTTTTCATATGCTTATGGTTGGTATGTTTTCATATAATATGATCTTTACATAATATTCAAATCATTTTTGGCATAAAAGAAAAAAAAACACAACTTTGACCCATATGTATTATATTTATTATATTACATATTAAACTACATACTTAAAAAAGTGCATGTATACAGCTAGATTTTGCATGTTTTGACATTATTTAACATTTGTGGCTAAGAAGTAATTATTCATTTATTTTTGGTGTGGTCAGAGATAAATTTGGTCAATCCTTAGCGTTGAGCACTGACAAGTCCTGTGAAATAAAAATGACCTTGAGCACTGAAAAGTCCTGTGAAATAAAAATGACCTTAAAAGGTTTTTTAAAAAAAATTAAAACTGCTTTGATTCTAGCCGAAATAAAACAAATGAATTGTAATGCAACACTGTGAAACCACAGCCCATTTGCTCATGCACATTGAGCAGGGTCATACACACACAAAAGTGAAATGAATGAGGAGGCATGTGGACATAACACAAAGTCTAAATTAAGTCATTTTAGCATGCCAAAGTCAAATTTATGCACCTAAAATATATTTTCCCAACAACAAAATTGTGGCTAGTGAAAATGGCGAGTGGATAGTAATGTTGGAAACAGTGGCTGGTGATCAAAAAGGTTAATGTCAAGCCCTGTCAGTAGCGTTACAATCTTATTGCCACATTATATTGTTATGATAACATGATATTGTTGCTTTCAGTGATTTCCTTAAGATAAATACCAAAAAATGAAAATGAGGCGCAATCATCTGATCTCATGTGAAGCAAGAGATCGCGATGACATCTGATGACGTGTGCAGGCGCTCTAGTGCTGTCCCAATTCTTAGGGGTAAATTTTGAAGCCCTTCCCCTTCACACTCTGTTTCAAGGGCTAAGGGGAAGGGGTAGGGGTAGAAAAATAGAATTGGGATTGGACCAAAATCACAGGCGAGTGGTCAGAACAACCGGCAAAGAATAAACGTTAAAACAAGGCAAGGATCAAACACAAAAAGACCTAGACAAGGAAATGCTTCATGGTGTTACAGACTAACAAGACTCAGCCCAGAAGTGGGTTTGCACGCTGTGCATATAGTCTTCACAATAAGTAAGAATGATATTCACCTGTGTGTGTGTGTATCAGTCCAGATAGTTTGCAGCTGTTGATTGGCACTAAGCATCATGGTAGTTGTAGTTCGGTTCAGTGGTAGAATTGTAGTTCTCCAGCGATCTGCATAGGCTAGGTCGCTGGTGATAATGACAGAATTATTAGCTCCCCTGTATATTTTTCACCCAGATGTCTGTTTAATGAAAAGAAGATTTTTTTCAACATATTTCTAAACACAATAATTTTAATAAATCATTGCCATGATGACAGTACATAATATTTGGCTAGATATTTTTCAAAATGCGAGTATTCAGCTTTAAATGATATTTAAAGGCTTAAGGGGGCTAATAATTTTGACCTTAAAAAGGTTTTAAAAAAATTTAAGTGAAGTTTATTTATAAACTAATTTCGAGAGCATCACGTGCTTATGATTGCTAGCGGCTGGACCCACATTATCCAATTCACTACGCACCAATCAGATTATCCCTAAGCTACTATAAATACCCCGGGTTTCATATCACCGCTATCTTCGCTTTGAAGAATCCCCCCTTCCACCCCTACTCCTCCTCTTTCCTAGATGGGTGACACGGTGGCCCAGCGCTTAGCGCTGTTGCCTCACAGCAAGAATGTCAATGGTTCTAGGCTTTACCAACCAGCGGGCATTTCTGTGCAAAGTTTGCACGTTCTCCCTGTGCTCACGTGGGTTTCCCTCGGGTTCTCCGGTTTCCTCCCACCGATTAAAAACATGCAACCTAAGTTATTAAATAAACAAACCCACTACAGACTTGCTCCCTATCTAGTACCTATCTCATTTAAGACAACTACCATCTGCTCTTCAATCACTACGACAGGGGAGTTCTCGAGATCTACCTGAGCTCGATCTCCCCTCTCGCCTTGCAACGGGAGGGAGCCCCGGGCTCGAGGATCTCATGAGCTCAGAGCTCTCTCCCGGGACAGCATGCCAAACAAGCTTATAATTAATCATCAGCTAAGTGTGAACTCTTGAAAACTGCTTTAATTCTAGCCGAAATAAAACAAATAAGACTTTCTCCAGAAGAAACAATATTATAGGAAATACTGTGAAAAATTCCTCTCTCTGTTAAACACCATTTGGGAAATATTTGAAACAGAAATTCTCAGGAGGGAGAACAATTCCGACACTAAAAAAAGTCAAATGATTAACCAATTCAGTATCTGACTGTAGCTCATTCAACCATGTAGTTCAGCTGTAAATGTTTTTCCTATTCAGTGGCTAATTTTAGAAAAGGTCAAATAAGAGAGAAACACTAAGGACGAGTAATGTGTCGACGTTTCGAAACTAAATCAATCAAAACAACAGGAGCAGCTTTCCTTTTCTTCTCTCAGGGACACGGCGTTGAAAGAAACACTCGTCTGCATGAATGAATGAGAGACAAGAGCTGCTGAAAACACACAGGAGGCTCTCTTCAATCTGCCTGCGCCGACTGGAAAATAAAAAAAATCACGCATAATAGTCTCTGATCAAACACAAAGCATCTTAATGGTTCTATAAATAGGCTTCATTTTTCTCAAGCTCTATCTTCCTCAAACACGAGCCAGGGAAGAAGACGTGGAACATCTCAGATGGTCTTAAGCATAATTAACACACAATAAAAGCCTCACCTCCCACAAAACACCGGCGGATAATTAAAAGTGTCGGAGCAGGGATGATGAGCGGGTCACATCTCCAGACAACCGCACAGACCCGGAGCCAACCAGACACAATTCACGGTCAATTCACAAGCCCAGACTCAGAGAGCTTTACCTGCTGATGACTGACAGTATAAAGAGAACTATAGGCACAACAGCATGCTAGATCAAATATTATAGGATATAGCATATTCTAAAATATACAGTAATGTGCAAAAGTCTTAGGATGATATACAAACAGAAAATATGGGAAATACACTCACCGGTCACTTTATTAGGTACACCTTTCTAGTACCGGGTTGGACTTAACTCAAATAACCACTCGTTACAACTGAGGTAGGCAGAAGAGCATCTCTGAATGCACAACATGTCCAACCTTGAGGCGGATGGGCTACAGCAGCAGAAGACCACACCGGGTGCCACTCCTGTCAGCTAAGAACAGGAAACTGAAGCTACAATTCACACAGGATCACCAAAATTTGACAATAGAAGATTGGAAAAACGTTGCCTGGTCTGATGAGTCTCCATTTCTGCTGCCACATTCAGATGGTAGGGTCAGAATTTGGCATCAACAGCATGAAAGCATGGATCCATCCTGCCTTGTATCAATGGTTCAGGCTGGTGGTGGTGGTGTAATGGTGTGAGGGATATTTTCTTGGCACACTTTGGGCTCATTAGGACCAAATCTGCAGCAACTGCGTGATGCTATCATGTCAATATGGACCAAAACAGGAGCATTTCCAGTACCTTGTTGAATCTATTCCACAAAGTCTTAAGGCAGTTCTGAAGGCAAAAAGGGGTCCAACCCGGTACTAGTAAGGTGTACCTAATAAAGTGGACGGTGAGTGTACATTTGTTATATATGCATGCATGTCTTTAGTTTGTCAGATGAACTATTAACTTACTATTAACTAATAAAACAAAAGAATCTGTTAGGAAGATTCTTCTCATTATGACTTCTTCTCTGATTGATTGGACATGAGGAATATTCACTTTGAGGACATGCAGCGACAGCTCAGACTGAATAAGCAATGACCGTGTTTTTGAATCACACCCTACTGTCACTGCCTGCTGTCGCCGGTCATCTTTTATCATTAAATCAGAGTGTTTTATGATTCATCGTCTCAATGCTACTGACATTTCGCCTGAGGTTGCAAGAACAAATGAGCCAAACGGCAGAGGCAGACTGAGAGAAGAAGAAAAGAAAAGAATAAAGAGAGCGAGAGAGAGAGCACAGGTACACCTTCATTCAATTCTCATTTGGCAGGCTATTTCAGAAATAGCAAATCAAAACTGACCCACTTAATTTTTTTTTATGAAAGATCTTATTATACTCATGTTGAAAGTTTAAATGACATTAAATAGACCACTTCACCAGGGCAAACGACTTTGGGTTACTATTGTTACATTTAGAATGCTAATCATGAGCGGTGAACTTAAAGGATAGTTTATTCATTCATTCATTTTACTTCAGTTTAGTCTTTAATTCAACAGATTGTCACAGCGGAATGAACCGCCAACTATTCCAGCATATGTTTTACACAGCGGATGCTCTTTCAGCCACAACCCAGTACTGGGAAACACCCATACACTCTCACATTCTCACACACACACACACACACACACACACACACACACACACACACACACTACAGACAATTTAGTTCATCCAATTCACCTATGTCCTTGTATTGTGAGGGAAACCTGAGCACCCGGAGGAAACTCACAAGGTCAAGGTGCTCCAGGATTGGCCAGCCCAATCACCAGACATAAACATTATTGAGCATGTCTGGGGTAAGATGAAGAAGGAGGCATTGAAGATGAATCCAAAGAATCTTGATGAACTCTAGGAGTCCTGCAAGAACGCTTTCTTTGCCATTCCAGATGACTTTATTAATAAGTTATTCAAGTCATTGCGGCTCATGGGAGTTATACACAATATAAATTATTTTTCCACTGCAGCATGACTTTATATTCTATACTGGACATTATTTCTGTTAAGTGGCAAGACTTTTGTTCAAGCAAAGTCAGACCTTACTGTCCTAATTAAATAATTAAAACTCAAGGCATGATAAAATTTTATTTTAGTAAAATAAGTGTAATCTAGAGGCCTTTGCCTTTTATATAAGCCACTTCTGATACCAAATGATCAGCTAGAAGTCAAGTTATTATTTGTTGTTCCTAAAACTTGGATAGGCGATAAGAGCTTTGTCAGGTAATGTATAATGTTTTGTTTCTTTCATAGACTAACCATTTTGCTTCTGGAGCTGCAGATTTTAATTTAGTTTTGCCTGTATACATACATTTTGACTCTCAAAGTAATGGTAGCCATTGCCTTTCATTTTATGGACACCAAGAAGCACTTTTCAGCTTCAAAACTTGCTGTACTGAAGAAGAAAAAAAAGTCACTTACATATTGGATGGTCTTGGGTGAATAAACTGACTTCAAATAAAAAATTTTGGGTATAGATTCACTAATGTAAATGACATTTGTGACATTTGAAGTAAAATCTCAAAACATAAATTGACAGAGGAAGTATATGTACACATTATATTGAAACATCTGTTTATATTCTCCAAAACAACTGACCACAGAGTTATGGGAGCAGAAAATCATCAATCTGTAAACATTTTTTTATATTTTAAATGAAGAAAATAAACATGCGTTATGGATGTGACAAAAAGTCTGTAGGTGCGTCCCAAATTGCATACTTATGCACTATTCTACGCCATGTTGTAGTATAAATAGTGTAAATCGTGCGTTTACACTGAAAACTCTAAAAATAATAAGTGCACTTTAATTACCCGGATGATGCACTCATTCAGCCGGTAAAATCAAGTGTGGAATGATGGACACTTCACGCACTCAACGACCGCAGCTTTGCTCACGTAGCGGAAGGGGCGGAGCTATCGGGCGCACATGTTGGATAATTTTATTTATTTTGGATGGTGAAAGCAAAATTCTCCTAAGAGAGTGATTATAGCACGTTCCGATGGTGAATGTGGATACACTCATGGCAGGTATTATTTGATAGTTTGGTCATTTATTTCAGTGATTTGGCAACCGTCAAACGTCATCAGGGAAACGATTTGAATTTCCGCTTAGTAAAAAAAAAACATTAGTGTTCCATTTGGAACGACATTACATACATGTACTTTGCTGTTGAGTGTGTAAGTGCATAAGTACATAGTGCATGTGGGCATAGTGTATAGTGTGCCATTTGGGACGCAGCTTGTGAGTTTATAGCATACAACACGCTTAGTAGAAATTCTGTGAATTAAACTGCACAACCCAAAAGAAACGATGCTAATCAAAAGGATAAGAGTCGGCTCTCTATAGAACAAGCATGATTGATTTTATTTGATTTTACATTTCTGCATTTATAAGGAAAAAGCTTTGTTATGGATGTGACGGGTGTGAAATTGCCACTTGTGTGACTTTGGTAAATCAAATATAATTGTTTGAAAACACTGACAGAAAAAGATATGAGTATTTGTAAAGCACTGTAAAATACAAGCCTACACAAAAAACACAGAAACGGTTTTGATATTTTGGCCAAAACGTTTTTTTTTTTTTATGGTAAGGTTGACATTTGCATGGATTTGCCCAAATACAATATGTTGCTTATATAAGGTTATGTTCATATAATACAAGCTAAAAAGATTTAGTCCATTTCATCCTACACTTCTATTCCCAGTCTGTATGAAAATGCTCTGAGCTTCCCGAAAATATTATTAGCCAACAATGAAGCAAGTACTTTTGTTATCAACATAGTTCAGCGATTTGACGTTTTCGAAATCTATCCTTTCCACAGATATTCGCAAATCAGCATGGCAAATTTGGGTGGTTTAAAATGTATGTAAATGTATCTAAAAATATGAATTCTCTCCAAATAGACCTATTCATTTCATCTGGTGAATTTATACTCAATATCTCAATATGATATGTGTTGTGGAAAAATAAAAACATTGCAATGTCAGTCTTTTCCAATATCGTTCATTTGTAGCGGATTTGTGAGAGATGATTCAGAATATATTTTACTTTGATGCAGATCCTGAACCGTAGCTATTTAAACCAGAAGCTAGCCAATTTTTAGATGTTGCATAATATCATTGTGCCTGCTTCAGCCATGGTACTGCAACAAAGTCCCTTGATTACTATGCCAGATTGAGAGTATCTAGCTATATCGACCTAGAACAGGGGTGCCCAAACCTTTTCAGATAAAGAGCCAAAAAGCTACTTCAATTGAGGGTTGTGGGCCAAACATATATACAAAACTGTATAGATTAAATTTGCCATGCATATATATCTAATTTATAGAGTAATATTTAAAAAAACTAGAAAATGCTGCTTTATATTATATTAACTAACACAGTATCATTTATTTATTCATTTTCCTTTGGCTTAGTCCCTTTATTCATCAGGGGTTGCCACATCGGAATGAACCACCAACTATTCCAGCATATGTTTTACACAGTGGATGCCCTTCCAGCTGCAACCCAGTACTGGAAAACGCCCATACACTCTCATTCACACAGATACATTAAGGCCAATTTAGTTTATTCATTCACCTATAGCGCATGTGTTTGGGGAAACCGAAGCACCCTGAGGAAACCCACGCCAACATGGGAGAACATGCAAACTCCACACAGAAATGCCAACTGACCCAACTGAAATACTGACAGTATTTACATTTTAAAAGCCTGATTAATTTACAACATTTCAAGAGTTCACACTTAGATATTGCTTGATGCTATTAGCAGGTTTGGCATGCTGTGCCAGGAGAGAACCCTGAGCTCTGAGATAGTTGAGCCCAGGGCTCCCGCCTGGTCAATTGAGCATGTAAGGGGACTACGAGATCAGGTAGTTCTCGAGAGCTCCCCGTGGTAAAGAAAGAAAAGGGGGGAGAAGGGGTGGATGGGGGGTTTCTTCGGAATAGGAAGATAAGGGAGTAATTTTTACTAGACTACTTATAATGAGTTGGATTAATCTGATTGGGTAATTAATGATTGTAGATGAGAGACCAGCTGCGGTCAATCATATCACGTGCTCCTTTCGAAATTAGTTTGTGAAACTTCACTTAATTGAAGCATTTAATTTCAGTTAGCTTTTTTTTGTAGCTTAGCAATAGAAGAAACAAAAGGTTATGCTAAACTGCAAACGACGCTCTCTGTTAAAGGCATTCACCCCAACCACCTCCCCATCATTCTCCCTCTCTTTTCAAATGGGATGCTGGGCCAAATCAAAGGTTACCATGGGCCAATTTTGGCCTACGGGCCCTACTTTGGGCATCTCTGACCTAGAAAACTTTTCATTTTCTTTTGGTCTAGGTATATGATGTAACTACAGCAGAATCAATCTTTAAATTAGGACAATTATTGAAAGTATATAAGAAAATGCTAATGGTCTAATCCGATTCAATGATCTATGCTAAGCTAAGCTTAAAAGGTGCTTGTCGGACCCTGAAATTGGCTGAATTAACTCAAAAATGGTAAAACTCAACAGTTTAACTATGGAGGAGTTGTAAAATTAGCCTATTTCCAAAAAAAAAAGGGGAACGATCCTTTAGCACAGGGTGATGAAAACCCAGCAAGTGAAGAATTCAATACATTTTAATTCACTAGGGCAGTTTCAATTTACTAGAACTTCTATGTTAAGCTGCTTTGACACAATCTACATTGTAAAAGTGCTATCGAAATAATTTTTTTATTGAACAGCCCTGTACACATACTCTCCAAACGCCAATGCATTTCGACTTGTGATTGGCGATATACTTTGAGTATGCAAATTCAGCATTCTCAGCGAGACAGAAGAAATCCCCTTTGTGGGATTTGTAACTTCTCCGCCTTTTATCTTTAAATATCAGCACAAACACTGAATCAGATAGCTAGTAAAACAGTTTGGCTTCCCTTTGAACGGAGAAGCTGCATTCAGCTGTCTTCCTTTTAGAGATGTCAAGATAAATCTCAGGGCCGTTCAAAGCCTTCCAGCGTGCGGGACGTCATTTATTCCAAACGGATGCTTCGGATGGTTCGGCCGCTCACACGGCGAGGCTCGGGACGCCGCGCTGCTCTGACAGCCGAGTAACAGACTGATCGATGCTATTGATTATGGTGCAGGTCTCGGCTGAGGCCCATCAATCACTTGTTTCTGCCTTCAAAAACCTCTCCTTCCTGCAGAGAAGTGTGTCACTGAGTTCTGAAACGCGGCCCTTTTTTAGGCTTTCCCTCAGGAGTGCGGCTTGTGAACGTGTGCGGAAAGTGGCTCACTGAATCAGCATTTCTGAACAGCAGCTCTCTGCCTGCATAGGATGAAATCCATACACTGTAAAAAGCATTGACTTTACTTAAAAAAAAGAGAGTTGGCTTAAAGTTGGAAACTTGTTGGCTTATAAATATTAAGTAAAAAAACTATGTGCATAACTATAACATTTAAAATTTTAAATAAGTCAATGGGTTTACTGACTGTACTTTAAGTAAATTCAACACCATGCTTTTAAGGCAATGGGTTTACTCACTTTTTTTTAAAGTAACTAATCAATTTTTACAGTTTACAAGCACACCCCCCCCCCCCAAAAAAAAAATAGATATACCAAAGATAAACATTCTTTATTAGTTGGATTTTAATTAAAATTGTAATGAAATTGTGTTTTGCTAAATATTCATTCATTAATTTCCTTCGGCTTAGTCCTTTTATTCATCAGGGGTTGCCCTATTTAAACCAGAAGCTAGCCAGTGTTCAGATGCTGCATAATATCATTGTGCCTGCTTCAGCCATGGTACTGCAACAAAGTCCCTTGATTGTTATGCCAGAATGAGAGTATAATTTCTAGCTATATTGACCTAGAACAGGGATGCCCAAACTTTTTCAGATAAAGGGCCAAAAAGCTAACTCAATTGAAGGTTGTGGGCCAAACATATCTATCAAACTGTATATATTAAATTTGCCATGCATATATATCTAATTTATAGAGTAATATTTAAAAAATAACTAGAAAATGCTGCTTTATATCATATTAACTAACACAGTTTCATTCATTTATTTACTTTCCTTTGGCTTAGTCCCTTTATTCATCAGGGATTGCCACAGCGGAATGAACCACCAACTATTTCATTGTCATATGTTTTACACAGCAGATGCCCTTCCAGCTGCAACTCAGCACTGGGAAACATCCATGCACACTCATTCACACACATACACCACGGCCAATTTAGTTCACTCAATTCACCTATAGCATATGATTGTGGAATGTACGGGGAACCAGAGCACCCGGAGGAAGCCCACGCAAACATGGGGAGAACATGCAAACTCCACACAGAAATGCCAACTGACCCAGAAAGGACTCGAACCAGTGACCTTGGCAACAGTGCTAACGAGGGGAAAGACAAAATCCAAAACAGCATATCCCCCTAGACATCAAGCTAGACAAGCAAGAAAAACTTAATAAAGACCTTGGAGAGGCCTGGTCAAAGTCCTGACCTGAATCCAATTGAGATGCTGCCTTAAAAAGGCGCTTCATGCTTGAACAACCCTTCAATGTAGCTGAATTACAAGGGTTCTGCAAAGATGAGTGGCCCAAAATTCTTTCACAGCGCTGAAACAGACTTATTGCAAGTTACAGAAAATGCTTGTTGGCAGTTGTTGCTGTTAAGGGTGGCCTAACCAGTTATTAGGTTTTAAATTGAACAGGTAAAATGTATAAAAAGTTTCCCATTTTTGGCTGAAAACATGTAAAGAATCCATACAACAGAAACAAAATAGCATTTTGATTTCAGAGGGACTTTAAAAGTGAACTATACAAGTAAAGTTTGTAGACAAACGTTATGGTGGCTTGAAAAAGCCTAGTCTGAAAGTCTGAAGTAGTTTTAAAGTTTAAATAATTGAAGTAGTTTTTAAGAAGTTTGAAACAGTCATAACCTAATTTAGGTAAGCATGTTTCTAGTATGGATTGGCATGTTTCCTGCTAGGGTGCTGATGGGTCCTGAGTGGTTGCTAAGGTGTTGCAAGGCGGTTGCTAAGGTGTTGCTAGGCGATGGCTAAGATGTTGCTATGCGGTTGCTAAGGTGTTTTAGGTTATTGCTAAGGTGTTGCTAGGGTGTTTTCTAGATGGTGGCTAAGGCGTTGCTAGGTGGTTGCTAAGGTATTAATAGGCGGTTCCTAAGGCATTGCTAGATGGTTGCAAAGTTGTTGCTAGGTGGTTGCTAGGGTGTTTTGAGTGGTTGCTAAGGCATTGCTAGGTAGTTGATAAGGTGTTGCTAGGCAGTGGCTAAGGTGTTCTAGGTTGTTGCTAAGGTGTTGCTAGGTGGTTGCTAAGGCATTACTAGGTGGTTGCTAAGGCATTGCTAGGTGGTTACTAAGGTGTTGCTAGGTGGTTGCTAAGGTTTTCTGAGTAGTTGCTAGGCAGTTACTAACATAAATTAGAATGCTGCTAGCATGTTTCTACAATAAATTAACATATTTTTGGCATGGTTCTAATAAAAATTAGTATTTTACTAGCATTTTTCTAGCATAAATTAGCATGCTATTGGCATGGTTCTAATATAAATTAGCATGTTGCTAGCATGTTTCTAGTACAAACTAGCATGTTGTTAGCAGGAATTTAGTATGAATTAGCATGTTGCTAGCATGTTTTTTTAGTATAAACTATCATGTTGTTAGCATGAATTTAGTATGAATTAGCATGTTGCTAGAATGTTTTTTGTATAAAATAGCATGTTGTTAGCATGAATTTAGTATGAATTAGCATGTTGCTAGCATGTTTCTAGTACAAACTATTCTGTTGTTGGCATGAATTTAGTATGAAATAGCATGTTGCTAGTATGTTTCTAGTATGTATTAGTGTGTTTCTAGTATGATTAGTAAGTTGTTAGTATGGATTGGCATCTTATTAATATGTCCAATGTAAAGTCAATGGCAGTTTTTTTTATAATGGAAATCTATGGGACAGTTGCTAGGGTGCCGTAAGTGGTTGCTAGGGTGTGGCTAGTAATTTGAAAGGTGATCAGTGATTGGCAGATTGGTAGTCTAAGTTAAATGAGCCCAAACGTAAGTCTGTATGACAGTCTGGCGGAAAGTTATGAGGTCTTAAAGTTTGACCCAATGTTAAGTCAATGGGAATTTTCCGGGTCAGTTTTCGGAAAACCGTAAGTCAAATCAGTTGGAAAAGATATAGCAACTTAATTCAGTATAGTTTGGAGGTTTGGAGTTAGTTTGGTGGTTGTAGCTTGAACGGTCTCGGAGGAGATGCGTTCTTAAAACAGTCTAAGAAGAAGAAGACGGAAGAAGAAGAATAAGTTTATGTAGAATTACAGTATGTTGGCTTTCTCAAACCACCATAATTATTCGCTTCTATCATTAAAGTGTAGCACAGGAGTTTCAGTGTGTGTGTGGGTTTTAAGTATCCAGCTCTCTTCCCTCCGTCCGACACGCAGAATCTCTCATCAGTTCACCCACACTACTGTCAGCCTTCCCATTCACTGCTCAACAACAGTTCCAGCACACTTTAAACACCACTTCACATCAATCCTGTCCGTCTATGCGCCCTATAATGCACTCTCCGGACACATTCACAGCACAAAAGAGGAGTCTGACCCGTCCCGTCCAGAGCGCCACATGGGTCAGTGTTAAGAGCGTCTCAATGTCAACCACACAGCACTTCACAATCACAGAAACACAATGGAAACACTGCCTACTGTGTGTTATGAGCGGGCACAAAGTGTGAGAAAGACATCAAATCAGCCCACGCTCAAACCACAGACACTGAATAATTCTGTCCATCTGAACTGAACACTGACACTTCACTCAACTGCACATTCAGCCAAGCATTTACTGTACACTCCAAAAAATGCTGGGTTATTTCAACCAAATTCTTGGTATAAACAACGACTATAGAATACGCAAGACATGCCACTCGTACAGTTTTGAATAGGAAAAAGTGTAAAATAAAGCCTCATCTATAGTACAGGAGCCAATCATTGATCGATATAGACGATGATGATTCTCCAAGGGAGGGTGAGTTTCTGCAGATTTTCTGTGATTCAAATGTTTAGAAATGAAACTAAAGAGACAGATGCTGTTTCATTTGATTGGTGATTGCAAATATGAAATTTAATCGTAAGCTTGGCAGAATTTGATGTTTGCCCATTCAAACAGAATGCCTGAGCATAGGAGGTTGTCGAGTGACTTTCCTTAAAGGGACTTTGGTATAATACAAACTAAACCAACTGCTGGGTTAATTTTTTTATTAAATTAATAGGACTTCAAGAGTTCACTCTTAGCTGATGACTGATAATAAAAGCTTGTTTGACATGCTGTCCCGGGAGAGAGCCCTGAGCTTATGAGATCCTCGAGCCCTGGGCTCCCTCCGTTTGCATGGCGAGGGGGGAGTTTGAGCTCAGGTAGATCTCGATAAACTCCCCCGGCTTATTCTAGCTAATTGATGGATATGGATTACTGAGGAGAGGTGTACTTAACCTTGGTATTAGTGCTTGACTATGGTATCCATTTTGTGTGTTCAATTTGCTTAGGGTGCGTGTTATTTGGACTGTGGGAGGAAACCGGGGTACCCGGGGAAAACCCACGAAAGCACGAGGAGAACAAGCAAAACTCCACA
>CAIGQZ010013813.1:2055810-2070500 GCA_903798205.1 Danio tinwini
ATATATATATATATATATATATATATATATATATATATATATATATACACACACACACACACACACACACACACACACACACACACACACACATTTACCCGCCACTTTATTAGGTACACTTGTTTAACTTCTCATTAACACAACTTTCTAATCAACCAATCACATGGCAGCAACTCAATGCATTTAGGTCAAGCTGTGCTGCAGTCGCTGCTGCAGTTCAAACTGAGCATCAGAATGGGGAAGAAAGGTGATTTAAGTGACTTTGAACGTGGCATGGTTGTTGTTTGACGGACGGGCTGGTCTGAATATTTCAAAAACTGCTGATCTACTGGGATTTTCACGCACAACCATCTCTAGGGTTTACAGAGAATGGTCAGAAAAAGAGCAAATATCCAGTGAGCGGCAGTTCTGTGGGCGCAAATGCCTTGTTGATGCCAGAGCTTAGAGGAGAATGGCCAGACTGGTTCCAGCTGATAGAAAGGCAACAGTTACTCAAATAACCACTTGTTACAACAGAGGTATGCAGAAGAGCATCTCTGAACAAACAACACGGCTAATCTTGAGGCGGATGGGCTACAGCAGCAGAAGACCACACCGGGTGCCACTTCTGTCAGCTAAGAACAGGAAACTGAGGCTACAATTTCCACAGGCTCACCAAAACTGGACAATAGAAGATTGAAAAAGCGTTGCCTGGTCTGATGAGTCTCGATTTCTGCTGCGACATTCAAGTGGTTGGGTCAGAATTTGGCGCCAAAAACATGAAACATGTATCCATCCTGCCTTGTATCAGCGGTTCAGGCTGGTGGTGGTGGTGTATTGGTGTGGGGGATTTTTTCTTGGCACACTTTGGGCCCATTAGTACCAATTGAGCCCTTTTATGACCACAGTGTAGACATCTTCTGATGGTCCAGCAGGATAACGCACCATGCCATAAAGCGAGAATCATCTAAGACTGGTTTCTTGAACATGACAATGAGTTCACTGTATTAAAATGGCTTTCACAGTCACCAGATCTCAATCCAATAGAGCACCTTTTGGAGAGTGGTGGAACCGGTGATGCTCTCTGAAGAATTTTCCAGTACCTTGTTGAATTTATGCCACGAAGGATTAAGGCAGTTCTGAAGTCAAAAGGGGCTCCAACCAGGTAACCTAATAAACAGGTAAGGTGTACTTAAAAAACCTGTGAGTGTATAATACTATTATTATTATTATTATTAAATATATACATTATTTTTGATTAAATGAATAGCCTATCTTTAACCCAACATTTGGGCTTGTCCTTATTTAATCAAACGTGTTAAAATAACCCAGCAATTTTAGAGTGATCATGCATAAAATTTGAATGAATAATCCATAATAATGGATTGACGGATGTATTTCATTACCTATTTTTAATATCCGACACAAAGTAAGCACATAAAATATTTTTTGTGTGGAATTTTATACTGAAAATAAAAACAATGACATGCACAATTTTAACTTCTATAAATAAAGTCACATTCTGCATTCAGTTTGTGAAGTGATTTCGAATTTAAAGCACATTGAGGGCTGAATTGGTTACTGTGTCCTGAAGGCAGTTTTGTGAGCAGTTTGTGCTGCACACTGAACAGGTGGGCAGAGCTGGCAGGTGCTCATGTTTCAGGATAGCTGTGCCAACACTTGGACATCAACACTTCCTGTTGGATAGGCCACCAGCGTGGAGCTGTGCTTTAGAAAGCGACCTATGTGCCTGAACACCTCAATATGAGCTTACAAATCAACAGCATCCCTGTCCAACAAATGATCATTCATGTTTAAAACACAAACAGATGTTGGTCACATAACTCTCAAAAAATGAAAAAAAAAAAAAATTTGAATTGGAATTTTTTCGCTTTTTTTAAACCTTTTTATTATTTGCACATTTTGGTATATTTTGTCATGGTACAAAGTGTCAAAAACAGTCAGAGAATAAATTGATATCAACTAACTACCTTGATATCAAACCGACATCAACTTTAGAAAAAAAACGTCAAAACGTCCTGTCGATTACAAAACAGCCCTATAATTGATGTTTGACGCCAATATTAGATGTGAATTTGACGTCATTTAGATATCAAGGTTATTTACATACAATTAAAATTGAAAAATAAAGCTTTCAGATTAATAAAAAATTGTTATAATATTGTTATAATAGTGTTGGTATTTTAGTGGTCAAATGTGGGCATCAATGTGTGGATGTCAAATAGACGTCATCGTTTTGGCATCGTTTTTTAACGCAATGCTTGATGTAAATTTGCTATCTTTTTTACATCAAGGTGCTCGCTGGGTAGAAAATTATTAATTTCTCCATGTAATACACTCAAAAAAAAAATAATTTTTTGCTTGTTCAAACTACTTATTTAAAATAAGCTGAATCAACACAATTCTTGAGATTTTATTGGGACAACTTAATTTTTTACATCCAATCCACATAAATTTGTTAAAAGTGTTAAGTTAACTTAATCGATTTGTGTTGGGACAACATGAATGAATTGTGTGGAACCCTGCATTATTTACAGTGTACGTAAGGTGTAATTGTGCGACCTATTAGACCACTAGAGTTGTACAAATACAACACTGACATAACAAGCCTACAATGAGATAAAATCTAAATATTTAACAGTACCATAAAGACAAAGTGTATAATTTCCACCACTAGATGGAGCATATTTACAACAAACAAAAACGTATTTTTAATGATGGCTTGACTGAGTGTGGACTCATAAGAGTTGTGGTCTTTATTAGATACTACGGGACTCCTGGGGCAGCACGGTGGCGCAGTAGGTAGCACAATCGCCTCACAGCAAGAAGGTCGCTGGTTCGAGCCCCAGCTGGGTCAGTTGGCATTTCTGTGTGGAGTTTGCATGTTCTCTAAGTGTTTGCGTGGGCTTCCTCCGGGTGCTCCGGTTTCACCCACAGTCCAAAGACAAGTGCAATAGGTGAATCGGGTGAGCTAAATTGTCCATAGTGTATGTGTGTGAATGAGTGTGTGTGGATGTTTCCCAGTGATGGGTTGCAGCTGAAAGGGCATCTGCTGCATAAAACATATGTTATAATGTAATAATAATAATAATAATAAGTTGGGAAAAGTTGGCGGTTCATTCCGCTGTGGCGTCCCCAGAATAATAAAGGGACTAAGCCGAAAAGAAAATGAAAGAATGAATGGGACTCCTGCAGAAATCATGTTGATGACAGAGTAAAGTATTCAGCACTTATTATCATGGTAGTATGAAGCAGAGTAATTGGCCGATCACACCTAACATGTTTTTTGTTCAGAGAGCACGAGGCGCAGCGCACTGGGTTTTTTTTTTTTTTTTTTTTTTTGCTTGGGGCCATTAGAAAAACATTTAAAGAATTACCCCTCAATGCAAAAAAAAAGTAATTCAATGTGTTCAAGGACTGAGGCTGAAGCAGTTGAAGTGAAACAAGAGACATACTGAAGCAATTGCGAATAAGAAACAAGCGCAACGCAGCACAAAAACAGCAGAGCTTTTATTATGCCCCAATTTACCACTTCCTGACTGTTTTTCAGCTCGTGATCACGTGGAGAAGAAGCAGCGCTATTTTATCAGACTAAATACATTTTAGGCTTCTGATATAATGCTGCTCTGTGCAGTGTAATAAAACACACAACATATTAAAGCATCTTTGCTGCTTCTATATAATCAAATCGCATTATGTAACTTTATTAGAATGAGCGCACAGAACACACTCTGTTACAATTCTTTATTTTTCTAAATTTGTACATTCGATTAAACATTTGATATAATATAAGTACACAAGACAGCAAAATATATAACACTGTTCTAGTGATTTTTAATATTAGAATAAAAAATCCATACATATTTTGCCTTTAATATTTTGCGCTAATTGGCGGTTGTGGAATGGTATTGGTGGATCTCATGTGACTGACACAGGTTGATCCCGCCCTCATTACAGTAAACACCAATCAGAGAAGAGATGCCAGTGAATAAATAAATAAATAACATTAAACATAAATTGAATTAAACATAAATAAATTAAACACAAATATAAAAATAAACTAATAAAATCTAACATAAACAAAATTTGACATAAATAAATAACAAAAAACATCTAATTATACACAAATAAATACATAAAACAAATAAACAAAATTAAGCAAATAAATAAATAAATAAAATTAAACAAATAATAAATAAATAAATAAACAAATGAAATTAAACATAACTGAAATTAAACACAAATAAAAATTAAACAAATAAAATGAAACACAAAAAATAAAAAAACCAAATTAAACAAACAAATAAATAAATAAATAAATAAATAAATAAATAATAAAACTAAACTAAATCAATTACATCAATCAACTAAATCGATCAATCAACCAATGGATAAATCAATCAATCAATCAATCAACCAATCAAACCAACTGAAATCAATCAACTCAATCAAATCAACTAATCGATTGATCCATCAATCAATACACCAATCAACCAATAATTAACTAGTTCCTTAATTTAATGTAACGCTTGTTCAATGTGAGCCTGTGTTATTACATCATACCTCAGAATGTTGTGACTGACTATTCAGAATCAAGTATTCCGTGTATTCCGCCAAGTTTCATGTCGACATCATCATCATGTCAGCAGAAATTGTTTATAGAGTGTGTTAAACAGCACATCTACAGTTGCAGTCAGAATTAGTAGCCCTGCTGTATATTTTCGCCCAATTTCTGTTTAACAGGAAGATTTTTTCAACACATTTCTAAACATAATAGTTTTAATAACTCATCTCTAATAACTGATTTCTTTTATCTTAGCCGTGATGACAGTACATAATGTTTGACCAGATATTTTTCATGATATTAGTATTCAGCTTAAAGTGACATTTAAAGGCTTAATTTGATTAATTAGACAAGGATGGTTTGTTCTGTAGACCAGGGGTTTTCAACCTGTGAGAATTTGAGGCGTGCAGTCGACTAAATTATGATGATGATTTTTATGCGTTCACTAGAATAAATATGATTAACGTTAGTTCCACAGCTAACTATCAGGCACCTGTAGAGTTCCAGTAAAATATATACAAATAAAACAAACCAGGAGCTTTTTAAAATGAATGACAGTGAATGAAAGTCAAACCGGTGAGCCATCTGACAAAAATCCCTTCTGCCCTTCTGAATCAAATCAGCAAGATACACTTCTTAATCTTAAACTGAGCCTGGTTTCTCTCGAGGTTTTTTAAATTCTTCACTTTCGCCAATTGGTGAAGTTTTTTCCTCGCCGCTGTCGCCACTGGCTTGCATGGTTCGGGATCTGTAGAGATGCGCATCGATGGATTTGCTCTTCAGTGTTTGGACTCTCAGTTAGGATTATTAAACCACACTGACCTGAGCTAAACTGAACTGAACTTAAACACTGAAAACTGAACTGACACTGTTTCAATTCACTATAAACTTCCATGTGAAGCTGCTTTGACACAATCTACATTGTATAAGCGCTATACAAATAAAGATGAATTGAATTAAATTGAATCTTACTTTGAAGATATACTGACTATGTTTACATGGACATCGGTAATAATTATTTGCCTTAATCTGAATAAGACAATAATATAATTAAAGTGTTACGTGAAGTGCTTTTTGAATGTTGCGTCACCAGGCTATCCACATTTCCTGCAGAGTCTCATGTAATTTTGGGTGTTTCATCTGTAATTTTTCGACTTTAACTGCAGTTTCACTTTCACTCATGAACATTTCATTCATGCCCCCACAACAAACTGGGGTATTTGACGCAAATATGAAGTAATATCTGGTGAAAGAGTGTTGTTTTAATGGAATTTAACACCACACTCCTTATGAAAAGGAAGAAAAAAAAATTTTGCAATGTGTGTGTGTGTGTGTGTGTGTGAGTGGTCCTTTATTGACAGCTGTATGTGTGGATCTTGTCGCAAAATGCGGTGAAAAGTCCTAAATGATGGTGTTTACTTTAATACCACCACTAATATATGCATACATACTCCACATGTCTTAATTTCATTTCTGTTTAGTTCAGTTATGACTTTGGTTGGATTAAGGTCATCAAAAAATCTCTGTTTACATGATAGACTCTTAATCAGAGTATTGTCGTATTAGAGTATAGGCGTCCATTTAAACATACTCAATGTTCGACTCAACCGCACCAGGGATGTGCAGAGACCTTTTAAGGGGCAGGGGCTCAAGTGGAAAAAAGGGCACTTTTTATTAAATAATAATAATTGTACTTTAATCAATAAAATATAATAAAGGAGATTTCATCCTTCACCATATTCACCATATACTCACCCTTAAAAGGATAATTCATTCAAAACTGAAAATTCTGTCACCATTTACTAAACGTTAACTTGTTCCAAACCTATTTGACTTTTTTTTTTCTTTTGTCGAACACATAAAATTTTATTTTGAAGAAAGCAGGAAACCTGTAACCACTGACTTTCATGGTATTTTTATTTTAAAATAAAAATATACATAACATTTAGTTTTTTATTGTCTGACAGGGAAAGCTGTCCTTAAAAGAACACGCATTAACTTATACATATATTATATTATTATTAGTATTTAAAAAATAATAATTATCCCCAGGAAAAAAGGGCACTTTCTCTCCAGGAGAAAAACGGGCAGGGGCTCAAGCACCCAAAGCCCCCACCTCTGCACGTGCCTGAACCACACTGTCAGGGCTCTGCGAACTTGGCTTCGCGAAGCAGCATTTTTTCTGTATGTATGTACAGTACATCAAAAGCAGTAGACTATGGCTCACCAGCCTGATCTCACGAGGAAATGTAGGAATTTTACATTTTGTCAGTTTAGTGGCTAATTCGTATGAACTCGTCGTACGAGTTCAGTCGTACGAAAATGTACGATTTTAAAAAGGAGGCGTGGCACCTAACCCCACCCCTAACCCCAACCGTCATTGGGTGATGAGCAAATCGTACTAATTTGTATGAATAAGATCGTACGAATTCATACAAATTAGCTAAATCAAAAAGTTATGAATTGCCGTGAGATTGCGTTGGGCTCACGCTTATTGACAGTGGAAGATGATTTACGGTTAGTCGTGTCAGGAATCCATGTTGTCCTCACAGAAACAGGCTCAGCCATCACACCGAATCAGGTAAGCTATATATTTATGTTTTAATGTAATTATTATACACACTTTTAACACAGCACGTAATATGTCAATGATGCATCCACATGCATTATAATTTGGGCTCGCAGGAGGGTTGGTGGGGGGAGTGAAATTGGACAAACTTTAGGGCCCGTGTGTCCTGAAAGGTTGAAAATGCCTGCTGTAGACAATCGAAAACAAAAATAATATTGACCTTAAAATAGTAAAAAAAAATAAATAAAACTGCTTTTATTCTAGCTGAAATAAAACAAATAAGACTTTCTTCAGAAGAAAACAAAAAACATATGATAGGAAATACTGTGGAAAATTCCTTGCTCTGTTAAACATCGTTTGGGAAACATTTCCCAGGAGGATGAATAAATCTGACTGTACTGTATGTCCTTCCCAAACGCTGAACCAACACTAACCAGCATAAACTTGTCTAGTCTGGATCAGTGAGGGCGTTCACGCCTCAGATGGTCTTTCCAGCAGGGTAGCGTGCCCTTTTGAGACAAAGGTCTGTTTTTTAATAATTTATATGAGCAGATGCCTGCGGTACGCTGCTGACGCTGCTTGTAGCAAACAGAAAAGTGAAAAACAGATGCTTGTATTTGGAGATTGTGAGTCTCTTAGAGGGAGATTTGAGCCCGTCCGCAGATTTTCAGTCCCGTCTTCATGAAAAGCGGAGGGAGATTTTGGCGATCCTCAGTTCGCAGTTGGGGGTCTTCACAACCACCAGAATAAAAGCTGCTCTTGCTGCGTCTGCATTTAATTGACGGCTAATAAAAGATCTGGCCGTAATCTCTCAGGTGCTCAAGCAGGGCTTTGTCCATAAAGGGCATGCTGGGAACACTGTTAAAGTCAGCGTGAGATTCAAAACTGACAATTGACAGAACTCAAAGTCGTTTTTCATTTATGAAATATTCATTCATTTTCATTCAGATTAGTACCTCATTTATCAGGGGTTGCCACAGCGGAATGAACCACCAACTATTCCAGCATATGTTTTACACAGCGGATGCCCTTCCACCCGCAACCCAGTACTGGGAAACACCCATAAACTCTCACATTCACATTCTTCTTGTTGTGAGGCAGCAGTGCTAACCACCGAGCCACCATGCCACCCTTAAATGTGATTTATGTGATGATATTGAAAGTATTTGTGTTATATTGACTGTTTTTGTGATAAATGTGATGTGAATATTGATGGAATTATGTGGTGAAGCCAAAGATGAATTTCCACTTGTGGATAATAAAGAAAGTCAAGACAGCCTAAGAGTGTTTCCCATTGATGGGTTGTGGCTGGAAGGGCATCGGCTGCGTAAAACATATGCTGGATAAGTTGGCGGTTCATTCCGCTGTGGTGACCCTTGATTAATAAAGGGACTAAGCCGAAAAGAAAATAAATGAATGAATGAAGACACCCTAAGGAGCCGATCACACAGACCGTGTCAAGTTGAAACATTTTCAACTTTCATAAGCAGAGCTGCTCATCACTGCCAGCTCCAAAAGCAGTGGACCAATCAGAAGAGCTCGGAGGTTGGGCAAACATCGCAAGCTTCTGTTTAGTAGAAAGTTGGCATGACAACTGCTTTATATACCTTAATATTATAGGGAAACAGCATTGAACACATGAAGAAAGGGAGGTGTAGAAAGGCAGTGAAAGCCCAGAAAGTAGCTGAAATCTTTCAGTAGTTCTTCAGTAACCCTCTGCCCTTCCTCATTGTTAATGAATATTATCTGCTTCAGTCCAACATCTACATTAGCAGGATGATGAAGATGAAACCAGAGTGGACATTTCAGCAAGACAATGATCCACAACAAAGCTAAGAAAACTCATATATGCTTTCAGAGAAAGAAAATCAAGCTGTAGAATGGCCCAGCCATCACCTGATCTGAATCCAATAGAAAATACAAAATAAAGATCAGATTTGATAGATGAGACTCACAGAACCATCAACATTTTTACACTCTGTTGAAGTCTGTGAGAAACTCACACCTGAGCAATGCATGTGACTTCATTCTCCATATGAGAGGCGTCTTTAAGCTGCCAAAAAAGCCTTTTATATAAAGTATTAAATACTTTTGAGTAGTTCAGCATTTTCTCCTTGTGTCATTTTATTGTTATTAAACATAACTACTTTTTCAGATTTGTTTTGTTTTGTTTTGTTTTATTTTTATGTTTGTATTGTTCGGGCTTTTATCAAAATCTGGTTCAATTCCATGTCAACAGCTCCATTAGAAATATTATTCCCAGGAAAAAAATGTATTTTCCCTGCTGTGTCTTCAACTGCTTGTCATAACATATTATTTTCCTATTTCTAATAGTTTCATTATTACATAATATTCAGAATATCATATCATGTGGACCACGCACTAAGCTGTTTTTTTTTTTTTTTATTAAAACCCATTCCTAAGAGCGGTGTCTCACGTTTTTAGAAGCAAAGTCGCATTTCTTGTTAATTGCACTTCAGCTATTATAACAATTACAATCTAAATGCCATTATTTTAAAGGATCTTGTCTTCAAAAATAGTGTTATTATATTTTTTATGTTATGGGTGCCAACATTAATATGCTTATATTGCTTTCAAAACACTGAAAATTGGATACAAATGTAGTCTTAATGTTTCATCAATTTGCATTTTTATAAAAGCGAAAGGTAATTTTAATTGACTGCAATTATGTGTCAGTTAAGTCAGAGTAAATTGGACTAAAATGAGTGAACATTAATAGACAAAATGTAAATAGACTAAAAACCTTTTGCAAACTGAACACTTTTAATGTAAAAGACAACTTGCACCACAGCTCAGACTGTTTTAAGTATGGAAATTAATACTTTTATTCAGCAAGGATGCATTAAATTGCTCAAAAGTCACATGGACGCAATTATAATGATACAAAATATTTCTATTTCAAATAAATGCTGCTCTGTTTATCTTTCAAATCATAAAGAGAAACCCTGTAATAAATGTACACTACCTGACAAAACTCTTGTTGCCAAGTTTTATAAACAAAAATTAATAACTTGACTTCTAGTTGATCATTTGATATCAAAAGTGGCTTATATGAAAGACAAATGAAAATTTACCCAAATGAAATATGATCATGACTTGATTTTTAATGATTTAATTAGGACAGTAAGGTCTGATTTTGCTTAGACAAAAGTCTTGTCACTACTGAGCTTTGATGACCGCATCCAGACATCACTGCAATGACTCAAAAAACTTAGTAACAAAGTAATCTGCAATGGCAAAGGAAGCATTCTTGCAGGACTCCCAGTTCATGAAGATTCTTAGGATTCATCTTCAATGCCTCCTCCTTTATCTTACCCCAGACATGCTCAATAATGTTCATGTCTTGTAACTAGGCTGGCCAATCCAGGAGCACCTTGACCTTCTTTGCTTTCAGGAACTCTGATGTGTAGAATTTGCCCTCTTCAGTAGTTTGTAATGTAATGGGCAGCACAAATGTCTTGACATCTTAGGCTATTGATGTTGCCATCCACTCTGCAGATCTCTCGCACGCCCCATACTGAATGTAACCCCAAACCATGAATTTTCCTTCACCAAACTTGACTGATTTCTATGAGAATCTTGGGTCCATTTGGGTTCCAATAGGTCTTCTGCAGTATTTGTGATGATTGGGATGCAGTACAACAGAGGATTCATCGAAAAATCTACCTTCTGCCACTTTTCCAGACGATCAACTAGAAGTCAAGTTATTATTTGTTGATCTTACAATTAAAATCTGCAATTAAAAGAGCCTAAACTGTCCGCGAGGAGAAGCAAAACCATTTACTTTGCAGTGTCGATAAACGTTGCGCTCTTCAAACAGTAAAGTGGAGTGTTGTGTTTGTGTTCGGCTCTCCCACTATATTTCCTAGTAAACACTACATGTATTGTGGAAAACACAGCCGTATTTGGACTGTTGAAGCGAGTAGGCAGATGTTGAGGACTAAACAAACTGCTCGCCTTACCCATAATAAACATACCACTTCTGTCACTACAAACCCACTGCGTTGTTCAGCGAACGCAAACTGTTTAGTGGTCATATCTGTGTTATTTAGTTTCTCCAGGTGGTCTCGCTTTAATGAGGCTTTAAAGGAGACCAATTTTGCCCGTTTTTAGAACATGTAAAATAAGTCTGTGATGTCCCTAGAGTGTGTATGTGAAGTTTCTTCTCAAGATACCACATAAATAATGTTTATAACTCTTTGAAATTGACCCTATTAGAGTTTGATCCAAATTGTGTCTCTTTAAATTCAAATTAGATTGTACTCTTTTCAAAAGAGGGCGGAGCTACAGATGCCTGTGTGTCAGCATATCGGCAGAATCAAATACAAGACTAAAGTCTTTTGTTAATGAGGAAGAGATCGTCACTAGTGGGCGGGGCTTCACCCTCTGATGACACGTACAAAGGGAGAATGTCAATCAAAGTGTTTCTCCAGACTGTTTCTATCAAGTGTGATTATAAAGAATACAATTAATAAACTTTTACCATTAGAAGCTGGTTATATTCACAGACTTTCGCCACACAACTGTGCTTAAACCCTTTATAAAAGTTATTTTTGCATAATAGGTCCCCTTTAAAACAATAATTTCATATTTCAAGTGTACTTCGGACTAACTTATGTAAGAAAAAAAACATGGATACAATGTAATAGCATTGATTTGTGAGTTGATTTGAGAATTGGATTGTTATGATTGTCAGATGTAGTCATGTGAAGTGGTTATGACACTATTAAGAAGGCTTTTAATGTAAATGTAAATCTAAATGTAATGCAATCTTGCAAATAAAGATGAGTGAGACAAGTAGTATGCCTAAATTAGGTAATCCTAAAAGACAGGGTGTCCGCAGGGTCTTAAAAAGTCTTAAACTTAAACATTTTAGGCCTTAAAAGTCTTAAACTTACTGAAATATGGTGTTGTAGGTCTTAATTCCTTTTAAAAAGGTCTTAATTTTCTGTTGCATATTTTAAAAAAAATAAAGATTGACAAAAGTTACATTTATGAACTCTATTTACCAATTTGGTTTAGTTATCTTTCTTACAATAACATTTGTTTATGTGTTTAAAAAATATATGTGTGAATTTTAATGAGGCAAGTAAAAATATTTCCCACTGACCATTAGAAAAAAAGCCCTTAGCGTTTTTATCTGTAAGTCTGAAATTTCATTCATAATAGTCTTAAAAAGGTCTTAAAAAGTCTTAAATTTGACTTTGAAACCTGCAGAAACCCTGAGTTTGAGTCTCATACTGTATACACACTGCTCGTTAATGCCAATTTCTAATCAGCCAATCACATGGCAGCAACTCAACACATTTAGGTATGTAGACATGGTCAAGACGATCTGCTGCAGTTCAAACCGAGCATTAGAATGAGGAAGAAAGGTGATTTAAGTGACTTTGAACGTGGCATGTTTGATGGTCTGAGTATTTCAGAAACTGCTGATCTACTGGAATTTTCACGCACAACTATTTCTAGGGTTTACAGAGAATGGTCTGAAAAAGAGAAAATATCCAGTGAGCAGCAGTTCTGTGGGTGTAAATGCCTTGTTGATGCCAGAGGTCAGAGGAGAATGGCCAGACTGGTTCCAGCTGATAGAAAGGCAACAGTTACTCAAACAACCACTTGTTACAACTGAGGTATGCAGAAGAGCATCTCTGAACGGACAACACAGCAGCAGAAGACCACACCGGATGCCACTTCTGTCAGTTAAGAACAGGAAACTGAGGCTGCAATTCACAAAAGGTCACCAAAATTGGACAATAGAAGATTGGAAAACTTTGCCTGGTCTGATGAGTCTCAACTTCTCCAGCGACATTGGAATGGTAGGGTCAGAATTTGGCATCAACAACATGAAAGCATGAATCCATTCTGCCTTTTATCAACAGTTCAGCTGCAATAATCTCAGACTAGTTTCTTGAACATGACAATTGGTTCACTGTACTCAAATGGCCTCCACAGTCACCAGATCTCAATCCGATAGAGCACCTTTGGGATGTGGTGAAAAGGGAGATTCACATCATGGATGTGCAGCCGACAAATCTGCAACAACTGCGTGATGCTATCATGTCAATATGGACCAAAATATCTGAGGAATATTTCCAGTACCTTGTTGAATCTATGCCACTAAGGATTAAGGCAGTTCTGAAGGCAGAAAGGGGTCCAACCAGGTACTAGTAAAGTGTACCTAATAAAGTGGCCGGTGAGTGTATATTTGGCTCCTAGCCAAATGCAATATTTGTTGTTTCTTCAAAAAGCATAGATGGGACAGATGGTAAGCAGAGTAAATTTAGAGTTCTCTGGGGGAAATGCGTAGACTTGCCTGATAATATTTTATCAATAATATGGATTCATCATATCATACATCTGATGGATGTATCAGACCAAATCTATATTTGGGTTGTCGCAATACTGAAATTAAGTACCAATCTGTACTGAAATTTAAAAAATGTTCATGTGTCATTTTAATTAATGATGTTAAAATATTTTCCAATGGTATCAAATATTTGATTTAATATCAATATATATATATATTAAGGTATCATATCAAAGTCAGAAATTGAAAAATCATAACTAGTTCTGCTCAATAACTTTTCATCTCCCATATAGATCTCCATCAAATATAAAAACCATACGGCGATTGCATGGAGGAGCTGCTTATAATGCTGACACACACACACACACACACACACTCTCTGTCCTTGAATGCTCTGCTCAACTATCTCTCCTGCCTGGTCATGGCTGTTAAGCAGCAAGGCCTGCTGGGAGATAAGCAAAGGGGGAAAAAAACGCAATAGGAGTGTGACAGCGGGCAGATATGGGATACAAGCTCTTTTACTGATGGTTGTGAGCATTGTGAGCATTGTGAGAATTGTTCGCTCTGCACTACAAGCTGAGGTGACAATAGAAGAGACAGTCTAATAAATGAAACCATTTCATCTGAGCGTCCAGTTCAATCCAACAGCTAACTCTAATACTAGACCTGATGCGCTCTGTAGAGCCGGGCCATTATCAACACACAACAAACTGCTGAAATCAAATCAAATCAAATAAAGTAAAATCAAATAAAATTTAAAAAGTGAAATAAAATAAAGGGCAATTAATTTAAATAAAATATTAAATAAATAAAATAAAAGTGAAATAAAATCAAATAAAAAAATAAATATTAAAGTAAAAATAAATGTAATTTGATTAAATTAAGTGAAATAAAATTAAATAAAATTAAATATTTAATTATTACAACTTTTTTATTAAATATTAAATAAAACAAAATAAATATTAAATGAATATAAAAAATCAATTAAAATTAAATAAAATTAAAAATGAATTAAAATATTAAATTAAATTAAAATTTTTTATTATAAAATAAAGTGAAATAAAATAAAATAAAGTGAAATAAAATAAAATATTAAATAAAATTAAATGAAGTGAAATAAAATGAAATGTTAAATAAAATTAAATGAAGTGAAATAAAATAAAATAAAATAAAATAAAATTAAATTAAATTAAATTAAATTAAATTAAATTAAATTAAATTAAATTAAA
>CAIGQZ010013813.1:2079630-2089963 GCA_903798205.1 Danio tinwini
ATTATTATTATTATTATTATTATTATTATTATTATTATTATTATTATTATTATTATTATCCATTTTCTATATTTTTATCCATTCCTGTTGTAATTGTATTTTAATTTTAATTGTTTGTAAATTCATTTCGGCAGCAAGGCTCAAAAAAAAAAAAGAGGAAAACAAAATTACAACCTGCACAAAATGTTTTGTTAAAGCTTGAGAAAATATTTACAAATAAATGTAAAAAATATATATATATAAAAGAAGGTACATTTATTATTTGTGTTTAAAGGCATGGCTCACCAAAAATGGTTTCAGTTTGAACACAAGAGAAGATATTTTGAGGAATGTTGGAAACCAGGAACCACTGACTTCACTTGTAATGGTTTTTCCTTCTATGAATGTCAATGGCTACAGGTTTCCAGCTTACTTCAAAGTGTTTAACTGAACAACTGAAACTGCTTATTGTAAAAGTCAAAGGTGAGTAAATGATGACAGAATATTCATTTTTGAGAGAACTCTCCAATCTATCTCCAAAATCTCCAAATCCTATATGGGAATGTTAGGTTGCATTAATTAGGGCAACCGGAGCTGGGAACACTTCCCAATAGACATTATAATTTGAACGGCATCTACGCTTATGTTGGTCTGTTTTTTTATTATTATCTCGAGGTCTCCATAATCCTGGACCAGGCCGTTTCCTGAGCAGATGCTGTGATGGTCATGGAGGAGTGGAGAGCTTTCAGTTCCTGAAAGACCTCAGTGACAGACAAGTCTCCACATCCTGTGGGCAGACCTACTCACACATGTCCAGCGTTCTCCACCCTCCGGCGCCTAGACTGCAACTCTGCACAGAAAGTTTGGCCAGAGAAGAAATGGTCGTGCACAACTGAGCCTAGTTTCTCAACTTCTCGCTTTATTTCTATAGAAATAAAGGTGAATTGAATTTATTTGGCATCTTTAATGCCCTTTTTTATACAACATATGATTTAGGTCTACGTCTTTGGTGTTTCCAGAAAGCTTCAGCTTAAAATACACAACAAATAATTTACTAGTCTGTGTGTGTGTGTGTGTGTGTGTGTGTGTGTGTGTGTGTGTGTGTAAATGTAAATGAGCTGCTGTTCTGCTTCAGATTCAGAACAGAGCAGAATTATACTGCTTTTTCTGATCTTTGCTTTGAATAACTTGGTATCAGGATAAGCTTTGACTGACATGTCATGACTAAAATATAATAGAGTGTGTTTTTTTCCAAGGCAACACAGACTGCTGAAATATAATTGGGTAAACTGGCAGTGGGCTGGTTAAGACGGAAGATGCACCCAAAATCGCATACTTCCATACTATATAGTAAAACAGTATGCGAGCAGAGTAGTATGCCCAAATTCATAGAATTCGAAAAATAGTTAAAGAATTCACACTTAGCTGATGATTGGTAAATTGACACTGTATTCTGTTTTTCTGTTAACTTTTATTCACTGGATACCCCAGTTTCGAGAGACCGCAGGGGAGGGGAGGTGGGGGTATTTGAATTGATATATTTCATTATACAGGTTTTTCAGCCTGTATGTTTTGTTAACAATTAATAAAAAATAAAATAAAAAAAGTTCACACTTAGCTGATGATTGGTAATAAAGCGAGTTTGGCATGCTGTCCCGGGAGAGAGCCCTGAGCTCAGAATATCCTTGAGCCCTGGGCTCTCTCCCGTTTGGAGGGCGAGAGGAGAGTTTGAGCTTAGGTGGTTCTCGAGAACTCCCCTACTGTGAACTGCTGGGATATATCTGACTAAGAGTTGCCTTAGAATGCTATTTTGATTAGTCAATTTACCTATGGTGCCTGTCTTTGAACGGTAGGAGGAAACTGGAGAACCTGGGGAAAACCCACGTGAACAGGGGGAGGACATGCAAACTCCGCACAGAAACACCCAACTGGCCCAGAGAGGAACAGACCAGCGGCGTTCTTGCTGTGAGGTAACAGTGCTACCCACTGGCCGCCGTGCCGCCCTATCGGAGAAGGGGAGGAGTAGGGGTGGAAGGGGGGATTCTTCCAACGAAGATGACTGGAGCAAAAGCTCTGGTAACTTATAGTGTGTCAGTGTTCATCTGATTGGCGCAATTTGCAGAGTTAATGCGGTACCAGCTGTGTTCAATCATAAGCACGTGATCCTCTCGAAATTAGTTTATAAATGAACCACACTATGTAAGAATTACTCAGATGACCTACTACTTCCGGCGAAATTCTGAAATGTGCATCAGATGGACACTATTCCATTTTAAGGTCAATATTGCAATATATATATTGTATGTATTTAGGAACAACAAATAATTACTTGACTTCTAGATGATCTTTTGATATCAGAAGTGGCTTATATGAAAGGCAAAGGCCTCTAGATTACACTTATTTTACCATAGTAAAATATGATCATGCCTTGATTTTTAATTATTTAATTAGGACAGTAAGGTCTGACTTTGCTTAGACAAAGTCTTGTCACTTAACAGAAATAATGTCCAGTATAGAATATAAAGTCATGCTGTAGTGGAGAAAGAATGAACATTGTGTATGACTCCCATGAGCTTGGAGGACTGCATCCATACATCTCTGCAATGACTCAAATAACTTATTAATAAAGTCATCTGGAATGGTAAAGAAAGCGTTCTTGCAGGACTACCAGAGTTCATCAAGATTCTTTGGATTCATCTTCTATGCCTCCTTCTTCATCTTACCCCAGACATGCTCAATAATCTGCATGTCTGGTGACTGGGCTGGCCAATCGTGGAACACCTTGACTTTCTTTGAATTCAGGAACTTTAATGTGGAGGCTGAAGTATGAGAAAAAACGCTATCCTGCTGAAGAATTTGCCCTCTCCTGTGGTTTGTAATGTAATGGGCAGCACAAATGTCTTGATACCTCAGGCTGTTGATGTTGCCATACACTCCGACACACTCAGATCTCTCGCACGCCCCCAATACTGAATGTAACCCTAAACCATGATTTTTCCTTCACCAAACTTGACTGATTTCTGTGAGAATCTTTGGTCCATGTGGGTTCCAATAGGTCTTTTGCAGTATTTATGATGATTGGGATGCAGTTCAACAGATGATTCATCTGAAAAATCTACCTTCTGACACTTCTTTTTACAAATAATCAACTAGAAGTCAAGTTATTAATTGTTGCTTTTACAACTGGGATCGACAACAAGTCTTTTGTCAAGTAGTGTATATCAGTTAAAATACCATATAATATATGTAAAGGCTCCACCCAGTAGTAGAAAGGGGGCGTGGAAGAGCATTCAAAGAGACTCACACAAACAGTTTTTGATTCCCTCAACTGCAAACCATTAACACAATATTGTAATAAATATTCTGTGACATATTTTACACATTGCACAAACACCTGAAAGTCATAAGCCATCTTGCATAATGACTCCCTTCAAAAATACATGCAAACACTTGCTTGTGTATGTTTTTTTTTCCATGTGCATTGAAGTCCAGCATGCACACAGCCCACAAACAACATAACCTCAGCATAACCTACAGACTGACGCGTTTTCAAAGCAAATCCATCATCCGCTCGGATCCGAGCAACAACACCCACCTCAGTTCCTTCAGTGGTGATGGAGAGCCAGATATCAGTGTCTTCGGAAAGCCGCAAGCCGAAGGACGGTGGAAATAAATGATGGTGCGGAGGGTCAAGCGCGTGGGCTACCCACAGGCCAGAGCTGACCCGCTGCTTTAATGGCTTTGCTGTGATTTACTCCATTCATTACAGTGAGGCGCTGTCACCTTCTCGCAAAACATGAAAAAAAGGCACACGCTCAGGACACATCTGTCATTATCAGGACTGTGACCTGATCAATCCAGTGGACTTACTGAAGACTGTTACTCACTGCCACAATATTCAGTATATGACATTAAGCTGTATATTTGTCTCCCAAAAAGTTTGCATCTAAGCAAAATAATCACGGTCGAATCCCATAATACTTTCTTAAATTCTCATTATTTTCATTGAAACACCATGAGGAACGTAAAACAACTGTGTTTTTGACAGGGTGAACACAGCACAATGCAAAAAATTCCCATTAAAACTGTATTACCAGGCAGTGATTGTGACCCGAGGGTTTATTACGGCAGTAGTACACACCTGAGCCTGACCAACATCCACACAATGCCATTAAAATCACAGAGTCTGACCTCTGATCTGCGGACAGACAATCCAGGTTGTTATTAAGGCGGTGATTTCAGGCTCCAGGTGTCTCTGATCAGATCTGATGCTCTCGGGTTTCTATGAGTGCTGTCGGCCTTTCAAAACACTGCGCTCAAGCACACCTGCTCACTGTCTGCACTCCACCCTTACAAGTCAGCATCTCGTCCCTGATGACGCTTGTACTGGAGTGAGGGCGGGGCTTGAGCTGTCAATCACAGGAGATCGACCAATAGCAAAGCACAGTCATGCAATCAACTGGACAAGTAGCACCAACACTTGCGACCCTTGACCACAAAAACAAGTCTCATGTTGCGCAAGTATATTTTTGGCAATAGTAAAAAGTATTGAGCATTACAATATTAAGGAAAGACCATGTTCCAGGAAAAAATTTCTTATATTACCTACTCTAAATATGTAAAAAGTACATTTTGGATTAGTAATATGCATTGTTAAGAACTTATTTAGGACCATTTTAAAAGGTGATTTTCGCAATGTCTTTATTTATTTCTTTTTTTAACCCTCAGATTAAACCCTTAGATTGAAACTGTTTTTCAGACAAATATTCAATGCAGGTTTATTTGTATAGAGCTTTTCATGACAATTATTAGACAATACATGTCTCCGTTCTGAGGTTTTAGCTTGAAATTTGACTCCCTCCTGTCAAATGACATGAACCATGTCTGATATTTTGAGCTGATTTCAGAACACATATGAGGGCTGCACAATACTGAAAAAAATCTTATATATATGTATATATACTATAGGTGCGCATAGATACATTTTTTTAAATCTAGATTCATCTCACTGTAATCTTGGAATTATTCTAGATTAATCTAGATTAAAATGACTCATTTGAATTCTGCCAAAGGCATTCAAAATATGTGTGCTACCCAAATAATGACTAAAAGTAATCTTTAAGAACGGCTTTCTTAAGCCAGGTGGCGCATTAGACCAGGGGCTCATCTCTTGTTTCCAAAATGCATCACAAACTGCTTGAGAAACTGTTCTACTATGATGACGGTGATGAAACTAAATGATGTTCAATAAGATGACTGTTTTACTAACTGTTTATTTAGTTAAACATGAATTTTGAACTGTAGGCCTACATAAGCTCCAAACAGCGATTTTTGATGTAATGTAATGTGTATTTCTATAGCGCATTTTTTGTGTATGGCCATGCAGCCAAAGCACTTCACAATCATGGGGGGGGGGGGGGTTGTCTGTTGTCTCTCCACACCACCACCAGTGTGCAGCATCCACTTGGACGATGCAACGGCAGCCACAGGACAACGGCGCCAGTGCGCTCACCAGTGGAGTGGAGAGACAGTGATAGAGCCAATTCAGTGGATGGGGATAATTGGGAGGCCATGATCGTAAGGGCCAATTGAGGGACTTAGGCCAGGACACCGGGGTCACACCCCTACTCTTTTACGAGAAGTGCCATGGGATTTTTAATGACCACAGAGAGTCAGGTCCTCAGTTTAACGTCTCATCCGAAAGACAGCGCCCACTGACAGTGTAGTGTCCCCTTCACTTTTACTGGGGCATTAGGACTCACACAGACCACAGGTTGAGCGCCCCCTGCTGGCCTTCATTAACACCACTTCCAACAGCAACCTAGTTTTCCCATATGGTCTCCCATCCAGGTACTAACCCGGCTTAGCCCTGCTTAGCTTCAGTGAGTAACCAGTCTTGGGCTGCAGGGTGATATGGCTGTGGCTGATGACCTTAATCTGACTAAAGTCATAACTGAACTAAACAGAAATGGAATTAAGATGAGGAGTATGCAGATATTAGTGGCATTATTGAAGTAAACACCGCAATCAAACCATTACCATGTAGGACTTTTCGCCATATTTTCTGACAAGATCCACTCGCGCGGCTGTCAGTAAAGGACCACACACACAAATCGCAAAATGCGGAAGTTTTATCTTTCCATTTGGCGTGCGTTATTAAATTCCATAACACTCACACCAGTCCTTACTCCTTATTTCTATCTAATACCCCAGTTTGTCACGGGGGCATGAATGAAATGTTCATGAGTGAATGTGAAACTGCTGAACTGCAGTTGAAGTCATTTAACCAAAATTACAGGAAACTCTTACATGAAAGCACTTCACGTAAACACCTTAACTACATTCTTGTCTATTAAGGCAAATAACTAGATTACAGATGTCCATGTAAGCGTAATCAGTAGTGTCTTCAAAGTAAGTGAAAGATCCAGAAGGGCATCCTGCTGATTTGATTCAGAAGGGCACTTTTTTTTTGTCAGACGACTCACCGGTTTGACTTTAATTCACCATCATTCATTAAAAAAAACACCTGGTCCCTTTTATTTGTATATGTTTTACTCGATCGCATAAACTCTACAGGTGCCTGATAGTTAGATGTGGAGCTAACATTAATCAGATTCACTCTAGTGAACTGCATCCATGTTAGCACGTTACGTTTGATGTGGTCATTGCACAGTAGGAATACACACAGCTTCGAAGACTCGTTCTCGCCACCTACAGTGCAATTCGGCCAGGTATACATTCGCACTTAAATATCAAGGTGAAAGTCAGCATAGCTTGCAAAGTATAGACCCAGCTCCCAAACCAACTTTGAGAATAGATTAACGGCAATATTTTTTTTATTGACAGATAAGAGTCTAACACAGCACGTTAACGCCAATAACGGCCCACCACTAATATATACAGACAATTTCATCAGACGGCTTGAATAGCTTTATTTGAAAGTCATTTATTCATTTAGATTTATTAAGATCATTCTGTAGGGAAGTGAATCAGGCATAAAATATAGTAAAACAAATCATAAGCATGTACAAATGTAATGGAGCAAAGAAAGAAGTTAAATAAATACCTCTTTATGGTTTTTCTGGAGAGTCTTACAGCATCCAAGTACAGAAATGGATTAATTCCATGTAAAATAACACTGTACAGTCTTCATTGAATCAATCAATCAATCAAATTAAGCTTGATTAAAGTTACATATGGTCCAATTTCTTGCGCCCAACCCCTTTTTAAATGCTCACTGTACCAAGCCTTAAAAACACATGCGATAAATGATGATAATCTCTTATGATTGAACACTTTAGTGACTCCACAAATCTCATATGTTCTGAATTGGGGTGTTAATCCACTTTAATCCCGACTCAACATTGAACATCCTTCAATCGGTCTTTGTCAGGTGACGTCATGCTCGTAAACACCGAGTTGCATTATGGGACATAGCCGCCATTTGTGTTGTATCCGAGTTGTAGCATCTTTCGCAGAGTAACTACAGTGTTACGTTCTTGTTGTGTTAAGGGCTGTAATAGTAAATCACACGATGGAAAAGGTAAAAAAAAATATCACGACGACAGATATTTTACATTTCCCTCTCGGAAGAAAGGATATTGACAGACTGTAGTGGTAATAACAGATGCATCGCGTGTCCTGGCCTGCTGCATTGAGACCAACATATATCAACATGCAGTGAAGGAGACACGTGAGGTTGAAGATGGTGAGAGACACTCATGAGGAGACACACAACACTAAGGAGGTTGCCGAGACAAACTGATTGTAAATTGTGTATGGACAGATCTGTAGAAGTAAAGCGCCTGTTGGAGGAGAACTGACGGCTGCTGTGTGAACTTGAAGAATACAGGATGTCTGATGGATTTTGCAACAAGAACGATGCTAAAAAGTACTAATCGGTAAAAAAACACAATCTTAATAAGGACTGACCCATCAACATGATGAAGGTGAAGATGTCACATTACAAAATAGGATTGTAACTGTCTGTTGTGCACAAACAAACCAATGTTTAACAGTAATGTAGAAGAGCTGGAGTTGTCAATAAGAGTTAAAGCCCAGGTGTATCAATGCATTCTGTGCTTAACTGATACGTTCTTTGCAAATTCCTTCACATTTTTGTAACTTTGTTTCTTCCACTGTGTGTATGTGTGTGTTTTGCTGATGTTTCATCCTGTCTTATGTAAACGATATGATGCATTCCTTGACTTTTCCCTCAGCGCCTGAATAAAATTATCATTTGTATAAATGTAAATAAAAGGAGGATGACATCAAATTTGTTGTTTACTTATTTATTGTTTGTTTATCACAATAACAAAACTGGTACATCAGAACCAAACACAAGGTAAGCAGTTATTACTGAACTAAATAATCCTTTAAAGAACTGAGACAAGTGCTTTTGCTCTAAGTTAAACATTAGGTCAATCAGTAGTTTGAACTGAATAGATAGTTTAAAGTGACTTACTATTTTTTTGTTCTGTTGCTTTAAGTACATTTATTGTTCATATTTGTAAAATCCTTTGGATACAAACATCTGTCCAACAGTTTGTATCTAATGAAATAAAACTAAAAGTTGCAATACATAATTAGAAATACTTATTGTAGTTTACAGGTGTTCAACCTAAAATAATGTATATTAAAACATTGATGATATACAGTATGATTGAGGGGTCTGCGGCAGCGCAACTCCGTAGGTTTGTAGTTAATTTAAATGGATCTATATCCTGAATGTATGGCAGTTTATCAAAATGACGATCCCTGGCATCTTTGTTTAGTTTATTGTGGCACTGCGTACTCTTGATTTTCTTGTACTTCTCCAGCTTGACCCTTGTATGGCATGTATCTCTCTTGCGTTATGTGTCTCTCTCAAGTTGTCTCGGGAAGCGATACCACAAAGATGGCGCAGGTGTGACGTCACACACAACAAACACACGTGACTGACAAAGACCGATATGACTATTGTGGATGCACACATTGCAATATATATAATGCTGAAATAATATATCGGGCAGTATTAAAACATACCGTATTTTGTGACATACAGTTAATATATTGCTTAAGGAGGCTAATAATTTTGACCATAAAATAGTTTAAAAAAATTAAGAACTGCTTGTATTCTAGACGAAACAAAACAAAAAAGACTTTCTCCAGAAGAAAGAATATTAAAGGAAATACTGTGAAAAAAATGCTTGCTCTGCTGAACATAATTTGGGAAATATTTGGAAAAAAAAAAATAATAATTTTGACTTCAAGTGTATATAACTGAAACATCAGACCCAGACCAGCCAAAGGAAACCAATGAAGAGAAATCACAAATCTTGAAGACCAAAAAGTCTGAATCCGTCATGAAAGAAACGGTTGCAGACGACAACTGCGTTGAACAGCGAACACAACGATGAACTGACCACTGCCTTGGTCTTGTGGCTGTAAGCAAATCACATTCTGAGGTTAACATTAGTCTTTATTCATTCATTCATTAGTGTGTCAATTTTAATCTGTATCCAGGGCTCGCCGTTAACACTTTTTCTGGGATGAGTGGAGAAAATGGCTGATTAAAACGTCAGTAGCTGCAGATGATTTATTGTATTACATTAAATGTTAACGGCGACTGATAATGGATTACGTTATCAGTCAATGCACACAGTCTGTATGTGTGAGAGACTCATGGAGAATCTGAAACACGGCACACACATTTGCCTGTATCCAAAAATCGCCCCTATACGCTCAAATAGTGCACAACTTAAGGCAGCAGTCCTTTCTAGTGGTATTCGAAACTATTGTTGGATTGTAATTGAATAAATGATATAAATAACTATTGTGTTTCCCAGTACTGGATTGTGGCAGTGTGCCCCACCACTATTACCCCACCACCACCAGCCTGAACTGCTGATACAAGGCAGGACGGATCCATGCTTTCATGCTATTAATGCCAAATTCTGACCCTACCATCCGAATGGCGCAGCAGAAATCAAGACTCATCATACCAGGCAAAGTTTTTCCAATCTTCTATTGTCCAATTTTGGTGAGCCTGTGTGAATTGTAGCCTCAGTTTCCTGTTCTTAGCTGACAGGAGTGGCACACGGTGTGGTCTTCTGCTGCTGTAGCCCATCTGCCTCAAGGTTGGCCGTGTTGTGCGTTCAGAGATGCTCTTCTGCATACCTTGGTTGTAAAGAGTGGTTATTTGAGTACGTGTTGCCTTTCAGGCCATTCTCCTCTGACCTCTGGCATCAACAAGGCATTTGCACCCACACAACTGCCGCTCACTGGATACTTTCTCTTTTTTAAACCATTCTCTGTAAACCCTAGAGTTGGTTGTGCGTGAAAATCCCAGTAGATCAGTAGTTTCTGAAATACT
>CAIGQZ010013813.1:2120419-2137251 GCA_903798205.1 Danio tinwini
CACACACACACACACACACACACACACACACACACACACACGCACATGTATGCACAAACACACACGCACAACCACAAAGACATAAACACAGCAAGCTTAGCAACCGCCTAGCAACACCTAAGCAACCAATTTGAACACCCTAGCAACTACCTAGAACACCCTAACAATGCCTTAGCAACCACTCAGAACACCCTAGCAACCATCTAGCAACACTTTCACAACCCCTTAGCAACCTCTCAGAACACCCTAGCAACACCTTAGCAATGCTAACAACGTAGCAACATGTTAGCAACCACCTGCCAATCACTCAGAACACCCTAGCAACCACATAAAACTCACTCAGAACACCCTAGCAACCGCCCAGCAACACCTGAGCAACCACCTAAACACACTAGCAACCGCCTTGCAATGGCTTAGCAACCACTCAGAACACCTTAGCAACTGCCTAGCAACGTCTTAGCAACCACTCAGAACACACTAGCAACCACGCAAAAGACCCTAGCACCACCTTAGCAACCACTCAGAACACCCTAGCAAAAAAACATGCCACACACACACACACACACACACACACACGTATGCCCAAACACACAGGCACAACCACAGAGACACAAACACAGAGACAAACGCACGCGCACACACACACACACACACACACACACACACACACACACACACACACACACACACACACACACACACACACACACACACACACACACACACACACACACAGTAGGAAGCGCTTGAGGGGACGGGCTCTAGAAAGCACACAGACACAAGCTGACATGACACTCGCACTAAATGTTATTTTATTAAAACCCTTCACATAGAGCAACAGAAATCACCCCCAATACACTCCATTTCCCCAAACGCAGGCAGACACTCAGGCCTCCTCTTCCCCTGGATGACCCGTGGGCCAGTCTTGTTTATCCAGGGCCACAGTTACCACTATTCTTATTCCTGCTATTTATAAAGCCGACTGCGCTCTATTGGAAGTGCAGCAGACGTCATTGTGGACGCGACAGTGACTTATACACGGCTCGCACGCTACACAACACTGCAGAGCGAGAGCGTGTGAGGTCAAGATATTGTTTTTCTGAAGATGCAGACATTTATCATTGCCTCTCTGTTTACTCCAGACCTTTTCCTAGCATTAGCGTTGGCGACTGATGGTGGGTCATTCCTGTTATGAAGCAACAGCTCTTTAAAGGGACAGTTTACCACTATATTAAAATATTAAAATGCACTCACTATTTACTCTCTTCATCGAGTGGTTTAAAAACCTTAATTTAGTTATTTCTTCTGCTCAACACAAAAGAAGATATATATATAAAAAAAAAAAATTTGGAAACCTGTAACCATTGACTTCCATAGTAGGAAAACAAATACTATTTAATTCAATGGTTACAGGTTTACAACATTTTTCTAAGTATCTTCTTTTGTGTTCTTTTGGGTTTAGTCAAAAGACTTGTGTTGAACGCAAAAGAAGCTATTCTGAAAAAAAGCCCAAAAACCTGTAACCATTGACTTCCATACTACAAAAAAGAAATACTATGGAAGTCAATGGTTACAGGTTTTTAACATTTTTCAAGGTATATTCTATTCTTCTCTTTAGGGTATACTTAAGATATTCTGAAAAAAGCTATAAAGCTGTAACCATTGAGTTTTATAGTAGGAAAAACAAATACTACTTAAGTCAATGGTTACAGGTCTACAACATTTTTCAAAGTATCTTTGTGTTCTTTTGGGCTTAGTCAAAAATCTTATGTTGAACACAAAGAAAGATATTCTGAAAAAAGCTATAGACCTGTAACCATTGAGTTTCATAGTAGGAAAAATACTATTTAAGTCAATGGTTACAGGTCTACAACATTTTTTAAAAATATCTTCTTTTGTGTTCTATTGGGTATAGTATAGAGACTTGATGTCTTGAAAGAGTCTTGTTGAAAACAAAAGAAGATATTCTGGGGGAAAAAGCCCCAAAAAAATGTAACCACTGACTTGCATAGTAGGAAAAACAAACACTAAGTCAATGGTTATAAGTTTCCAACATTTTTCAAAGTATCTTCTTTTGTGTTCTTTTGGGTTTACTCAAGAGACTTTTGTCGAACACAAATGATAATATTCTGAGGAAAGACAAAAAAGCTAACCACTGACTTCAATAGTAAGAAAATCTAATACTATGGAAGTCAACGGTTACAGGTTTCTAACATTTTTCTAAATATCTTCTTTTGTGTTATTTTGGGTTTACTCAAGAGAATTGTGTCAAACACAAATGAAGATATTGTAAAGAAAACCAATAAACTGTAACCACTGACTTTCATAGTAGGAAAAACAAATACTGTGGAAGTCAATGGTTACAGGTTTCCAACATTTTTCAAGGTATCTTCTTTTGTGTTATTTTTGGTTTACTTAAGACACTTCTTTTGAACACAAAGAAGGACATTCTGAAGAAAGCTGAAAACCTGTAACCACTAATTTTCAAGGTGGGAAAAACAAATATTGTCAAAGTGAATAGTTACAGGGTTCTTTTTCTAACTTTTGTGTTCTTTTGGGTTAAGTCAAGAGACTTGTGTCAAACACAAAAGAAGATATTCTCATAAAAAAGCAGAAAAAAAACTGTAACCATTGACTTTCGTAGTAGGATGCTAAATACTATGGAAGTCAAGGGTTACAAGTTTTTAAGTTTAAGTTTTTCTTTTGTGTTCTTTTGGGTTCACTCAAGAGGCTTGTGTCAAACACAAGGAAGATCTAAAGAAAGTCAAAAAACTGTAACCACTGACTTCAATATTAGGAAAAACAAATACTATGAAAATCAGTGGTTGCGGGTTTCTAAAATTTTTCAAAGTATCTTTTTTTGTGTTTACTCAAGATACTTGTGTCAAACAGAAAAGAAGATATTGTGAAGAAAGCTAAAAACCTGTAACCATTGACTTTTTATAGTAGGAAAAGCAAATATTATGAAAGTCATTGGTTACAGGTTTCCAACATTTTTCAAGGTATCTTCTTTTGTGTTCTTTTGGGTTTACTCAAGACACTTGTGTCAAACACAAAGGAAGATATTCTGAAGAAAGCTGAAAACCTGTAACTATTGACTTTCAATAGTAGGAAAAACAAATATTATAAAAGTCAATGGTTACAAGTTTCCAACATTTTTCAGGGCATCTTCTAGTGTTCTTTTGGGTTTACTCAAGACACTTGTGTCAAACACAAAGAAAGATATTGTGAATAAAGCTGAAAACCTGTAACTATTGACTTTCAATAGTAGGAAAAACAAATATTATGAAAGTCAATGGTTATAAGTTTCCAACATTTTTCAAGGCATCTTCTTTTGTGTTCTTTTGGGTTTACTCAAGACACGTGTGTCAAACACAAAGGAAGATATTGTGAAGAAAGCTGAAAACCTGTAACCACTGACTTTCATAGTAGGCAAAACAAATACTATGGAAGCCAGTGGTTACAGGTTTCCAACATTTTTCTAAATATCTTCTTTTTTGTTGAACAGAAGAAAGACATTCATCAAGGTTTTAAAGGGTGAGTAAATGATGACAGAATCTTCATTTTTGGGTGAACTTTTTTTAAGGCTTATAAATGAAAGAGAATAATCGTCTCTGTTCGGTGAATTGTGTTTATTAATACTAACAAGCATTACTGTTTTAAAGGGAGTCAATCAATTAACAAAACTCAACTGCTAATCCACTGATGTTTTTGCTGTTGTTTTCCCACTAAAATGCTGTCACCTCCTGATGGATGATGTCAATAGCTGGCTTTTGTTAGAAGAGACCAGGAAAAACAAAAACAGGATGCAAGGTGATATCGGTGGACACCCCAGAGAAAAATAATAAAGACAAAGACGAATGTATGAGTGTGAGATGTATAAACACCTGTAGGGTTCCTAAAAAAAAAAGCTAATGTTTGCACATTAATGTTTAATATTTGATCAAAAATATTATAAAAAAAATCAAGTACACTAAATAATAAAATACTAATATGATAGCAGTAAACATTACATTTATATTTGTTATTTGTATTTGCTTAATTATCATGAAAACAATATGACTTTTATCCTTAAAAAATTTAATATTTTATCCAAAGTAAAATTTATAACAAATTAATTTAAATAATACATGAACAATTATTAATTATATTATAAGATAACTGCTCTAGATAACAGCTCTATTAACACAAGTAAAATTGTTTTATCTTTTATTAAAGCAAACAAATAAATTCATGCATATATATATATATATATATATACACATACACACACAGTTGAAGTCAGAATTAGTAGCCCTCCTGAATTATTTGCCCCCGTTTATTTTTTCCCCGTTTTCTGTTTAACGGAGAGAAGATTTTTTCAACACATTTCTAAACATAATAGTTTTAGTAATGTATCTCTAATAACTGATTTATTTTATCTTTGCCATGATGACGGTAAATAATATTTGACTAGATATTTTTCAAGTCACTTCTATACAGCTTAAAGGGACATTTAAAGGCTTAACTAGGTTAATTAGGTTAACTAGGCAGGTTAGGGTAATTAGACAAGTTATTGTATAATGATGGTTTGTTCTGTTGACTATCGAGAAAAAAATTTGCCAAAAGGGGCTAATAATTTTGACCTTAAAATGGTGTTTAAAAAAATTTAAAACTGCTTTAATTGTAGTCGAAATAAAACAAATAAGACTTTCTCCAGAAGAAAAAATATTATCAGACATACTGTGAAAATTTCCTTGCTCTGTTAAACATTTGTGAAATATTTAAAAAAGAAAAAAAGATTCACAGGGAGGCTAATAATTCTGACTTCAACTGTATATATACATATATACACACACATACATACATATACATACAAACACACACTCAATGCATTTAGGCATGTAGACATGATCAAGACGATCTGCTGCAGTTCAAACCAAGCATCAGAATGGGGAAGAAATGTGATTTAAGTAACTTTGAATGTGGCATGGTTATTGGTGCCAGACAGGTTGGTCTGAGTATTTCAGAAACTGCTGATCTACTGGGATTTTCACGCACAACCATCTCTAGTGTTTACAGAGAATGGTCTGAAAAAGAGAAAATATCCAGTGAGCAACAGTTCTGTGGACGCAAATGCCTTGTTGATGCCAGAAGTCAGAGGAGAATGGTTAGATAGAAAGGTTCTAGCTGATACCACTCGTTACAACTGAGGTATGCAGAAGAGCATCTCTGAATGCACAACACGTTCAACCTTGAGGCGGATGGGCTACAGCAGCAGAAGACCACACCGGGTGCCACTCCTGTCAGCTAACAACAGGAAAATGCAATTCACACAGGATCACCAAAATTGGACAATAGAAGATTGGAAAAACGTTGCCTGGTCTGATGAGTCTCAATTTCTGCTGCCACATTTGGATGGTAGGGTCAGAATTTAGCGTCAACAAAATGAAAGCATAGATCCATCCTGCCTTTTATCAGCGGTTCAGGCTGGTGGTGGTGGTGGAATTGTGTGGTAGATTTTTTTTGGCACACTTTGGACCCATTAGTACCAATTGAGCATTGTGTCAACGTCACAACCTATCTAAGTATTGTTGCTGACCATGTCCATCCCTTTATGACCACAGTGTACCCACCTTCTGATGGCTACTTCCAGCAAGATAACGCTCCGTGTCATAAAGCGAGAATCATCTCAGACTGGTTTCTTAAACATGACAATGTACTCAACTGTACTCAAATGGCCTTCACAGTCACCAGATCTCAATCCAATTCACCTTATTCTCTGCGTACGAGCGGGCGCAGCCATTTGAATCGTTTTGGCTCGAGACTTCCAGTCTCATTCACTTCCATTCATTTTTAGACGTTAAAAACAGCTTGTTCTGCTGCTTGATGTTGCAAACTGAGGTTTTCTTATTATATTATTCTATTTTGTCTGTATAGTCATGCAAACACTTGTTTATAGAGCGAGTAGTTTGACCATTTTCAGCCGTTTATTATTCCTAGTCATTTCTCCCATAGGCGACTGAATCAGAAGTTCTAAAACAATCACAAAAACGAGCGCACTTCCGCATTAAAGAATAAGGTCAATAGAGCACCTTTGGGATGTGGTGGAACGGGAGATTCGCATCATGGATGTGCAGCTGACAAACCTGCAGCAACTGCATAATGTTATCAGGTCAACATGGACCAACATCTCTGAGCAATATTTCCAGTACCTTGTTAATTCTATGCCATGACGGTTTAAGTGAAGGCAAAGGGGGTCGAACCTGGTGCTAGTAAGGTGTACCTAATAAAGTGGCCGGAGAGTGTGAATATATATATATGATCAATGTTTAATAAAGTAAAAAACTGCACAGTATAAATACACCTATAACTTAATTTCCTGTTTCAGCCCTGTGTACTCTCTCAGCATATAAACAACAAGCATCTGCCACAGAACATTTCAGATTTGATGGATTTCTCATTTCTTGATTTGATTTCATTGGAGACATGAAACGTGTGCGCAGCAGGAATGACCCAGGTGTGCTGTTTTTTTTGTTGGTTCGCACAGCTTGATTTCACCAGTAAATTGAAAGCTCTTCCTGCGGGAGCGAGCCAGCACCAGAGCCAAAGCTTTCATTTAAACACATGTCCGATGCGAAGGAACATCCGCGTCCGAGGGGAGAAGGCCATTTTGTGATTAGCGTCTAGGTCAGTGTGATTTACTGGAGACCCGGGCAGTCTCCATTCCCGCCTCTGCCAGCTCTCCATGCGGATTTCGCCACGTTCCTGCAGTGATTTACGAAGCTACTGCGAGCAGCTGGAAGACTTTTACCTTTCTGGAGTCAAAGTGTTTCTTGACGGAGAGCTCATTCAGCGGGCCTGTAAATCCAAGAGGGGACGATAAATCGTGGCCACTGCACTGAATTCATCACTCCCGAGTGGGAAAATTAAGCCTTCAGCCAGTGAACGACAGGGGAAACAAAATAATAAAAAAGCCTGAGGAGGGGCAATCAACTAAACACGAGATATGAGCGGAAGAATGTGGCCGCTTTAATGATTTTGTTGATGATTAAAGAAAGGAAGTGGTATATTAAAGCCGCAGGTACACAGTGAAATGAGATGCTGTGAATTCATCCGAGAGTTCACTGGTGTGAGGAACAGAAAGGCTGTTATGCAATGTTACGCTTGCCCTCGCTGTACCACTCTGAGTCATAAAAGTGTAGCAAAGCAAAGCCATCCACTGGAAAAAAAAGACTACATTACTGCGAAACACAAAACAGAGATCGAGAGAAAGAAACTGATGAACAAAGTCAAATAAAAATGTCAATCATTCATCATTAAAAAAAAGACCTTTGTGTCTTGTTCAAACTACTTATTCATTCATTTTCTTTTCGGCTTAATCCCTTTATTAATCTGGGGTCGCCACAGTGGAACGAACCACCAACTTATTCAGCATATGTTTTATGCAACGGATGCCCTTCCAGCTGCAACCCATCACTGGTAAACATCCATACACACTCAATTAATCACACACATACACTATGGTCAATTTTTAGCTTACCCAAATCACCTATAGCGCATGTCTTTGGACTATGAGGGGAGCCGGAGCACCCGGAGGAAACCCACGCCAACACGGGGAGAACTTGCAAACTCCAGAAACGCCAACTGACCCAGCCGAGGCCAACCAGCGACCTTCTTGCTGTGAGGTGATAGTGCTACTCACTGCGCCACCGTGTCACCCCTCAAACTACTTATTTAAAATGAAAAAATAAACAGTTTGTTTGGGACAACTTGATTGTTTTATGTTTAATTCACTTACATTTCTAAAAACTAATATGCTAATAATTGTGTGGAGCCCAGCATATTTTACAGTGTTTGGATATTAATGGGTCAAACACTTCTTTTTGGTGTTTTTAAGGATCCTAATTAACATCCTAATATGCAGGCTCATTATTGATACGTACCCCCAGGGCCGGGTTAACCAATGGGCATTATGGGCACAGGCCCAGGGGCACGTGCGCACTTGGGTATCCTGCGAGGTGGGAAAAAATGCAGATTTTGAAGTTTCTATTTAAGCTAAATAGCCTAAAATAGAGGTGCAAAATAGTGCACCACGTTAGAATAAGCTATTTGAGTTATTTCTGCCCATTACTGTTCTGTACTGTACTGTACTGTAGCTCGTAAAGCGCATGGCAACATGTTTTGACGCGTTCGATCATCAACCGGTTCGAATCCAGTGTCTGATGAACTCATTCTTCTTTTTTCCCCATTACATATCAGATTGGAAACACATTTATTTTTAATAGAAAGAAAATATTTTTGCTTAAAAATGAAAATAATGAAAATATGGTATAAAAATCACAAGTGGCTTGTGGGTATTTAATGTATGAACAGCATCTAAATAGTTATTTAAATATTATATAAACAGTTACCTTCCACCTGGTGTTAAATGTTGACGACATCTTAATATAGCTAATTTGTATTTAAGAGGAATACCCTTTAAAATATATATTTTGAGTTCTGCTTCAGTGAACTTGAACAAGTATACTAAAAAACATTCATTTTCAATAATTTTATTAGTAAGTGGGCTTTAAATCTTTTTTTAAATAAGTAAAATATATGTACTGTATATAATTTAATTAAAAAATGCGGGCAATACATTATAGATTCATTTTATTAAAAAATATTATATTATTCTTATTTTTTAATTCAACTATAGGGGTGCGGCTGGGTAGGGGGTCCAAAAGACAATGTGCCCAGGGGCCTTTGAATTCTTAATCCGGGCCTGTGTACCCCTATATACATTTCTGAAGAGTGCCAAATATGTCCCAGAAGGTAAATTTTTTGCAATTTCGTTTTTGCAAATGCACCAGAGGTCACGGTGTACCCTTTTTCAGATCTCAAATTTTTCTTGCGAGTGCCATTCGCCCCTGCTGTTCTCACGTAAATCCACCAGAGGCTGCTGTCCACTGACTGACTGACTGGCTAACTGACTAACCAATCGACTGACCCACCTTCCTCCCTAAACCCAACCGACAGTGTTTTCAAAAGCAAGCCAGACAAAGAAAAGCCCTCGCCTGATTTTTACGTTTTCAGATTTTATCACATTCTCACCCTGTTATTTACCTGTTTATTTTATTTTTTGGCTTTTGTTTTTGTCTTAACAGCTTTCTGGAACTGTTCTTCACCGAACTTGAACCCTGTTGTTGTGGTCAACTTCTCTTTGCATCTTAAGTCCACTGATGTACGCAGCAAGTCACTGGGAAACTAGTAACGGCTGAAAAGCCGTCTATATGAAGGCAAGCGGTCAGCTGGTGGCACAAAAACAAACAAGTCAGCGGTGTCATACCGCCCCGTAGAGTTCATGTTAAAGACGGAATGCAGCCATACATACGTACTTCTGGCTACATAATTCTTGCACTCCAGAAATGCATACGGGGGTACGTTTCACATTGTCATTATGGGGTATTGTGTGTAGAATTTTGAGGAAATAAATGAATTAAATCCATTTTGGAATAAAAAAATGTGGAAAAACTAAAGAGCTAGGAATACTTTCCAGATGCACTGTATGAATCTATTTAAATTTGTAAAAATGATTAAGTTAACTTAATGGATTTGTGTTGGGACAAAATGAAGGAATCATGTGAAGCTGCATTTTTGTTTCCAGTGTATAGCTGTTTTCTTTTTAACACCATACACCATATATTTTCTACTCTTTCAATTATTTACAGCTTCTATCAGTGGATTTCAACCTGTGGGATGAAGCTGTGCAACCATGCAACACAAAAACAGAGATTGAGGGAAAGAAATCGAGAGTGGAGCTGACAGATATTCACAAACCACCACCGGGGGAGCATTTTAAGGAGGCCATTTTACCCTTTTAAATGAAGGCTGAAGGAACGGCAGAGTGAAAATATGAAGCAGTTTACTCAAGAGACTCCAATCCTCTCTGATTGAGGGGGGGAGCGCTGGCGAGTAACGCTAGTGAAATGAAGCGAGACTCTCGAGGGCGACAGGCGGGCTGTCATTTCCAGTTGACCCGCAGGACCTGCTGAGACACCTGCGTGATGATGCTGTGACAGTGCCGAGATTTGTTCTGGCACCGCAATTTCAGCTTCGCCAAAGTGAGTATATTCACTCACAATCTGCCATTTGGGACCCTTCAGTGCTTAAGCACGAGAGATGATAAAAGTCTTTGGATATTTATTGGTGTAATTTATTTTTAAAGTGTGCGTAAAACCAGAAGTTGACGAGACGTTTATTTCAGTATGTTGATGTGCTTCCAACTGAAATGGAATATTGAGTAGGGGGCGGGGCTTTCTTTTCCGCATCATTCCCTCATAGCAAACTAATGCTAAGGGGGGCGTGGCTAAGAATATTGTGGGTGAAGCAGTCAAACTAATGCTTGAGTATGGGATTATTATCATAATCACAATAATTTTGGTCATAACTGTAACCACATTTACATTTAGTCATTTAGCAGACGCTTTTCTCCAAATCGATTTACAATTGAGGCGGCGTTCAGTGATTCAACAAGAAGAGGCAATACACACAACAAGAGCTAATTATACAAATAAACTGTTAGTGCTCAGAGAATCAAGTGCTGGAGTTAGTAGGCAGGAGTGTTTTTTATAGAGAGAGAGAGAGAGAAGAGTGTTTCTACAGGTGGTTTGTCAAGCCCACTAACCTGTGTGAGGCTCACTTCAAATACACTGTTTTTTTTAGATATGGATTTATTGTGTCAGGTGCAAATAAGCAAAACGGGTGCAAGTGTCGGTTAAAATGCCAGAGAGATGAAAGAGTGTCTTTTCTACAGGTGGTTTGTCAAGCCCACTCACCTGTGTGAGGCACACTCAGAATTGCATAATGTTTTGAGGTTGTAATCATGACTATTTAATCACGATATCATGTTTCATATCATTCGATATCAATAATTATTGAATATTTTTAACAATACATTTGATTAGGATTTTTTTGATTTAACCACTTTATTTTAATTTACCAACTTTACTAAAACAAATAGTTTTAATAGTCAAAGACAAAAATATTTAAACAATTAAAATATCTGATCTCTTCATAATAAAATAAACATAAGTATTAAACGTGATGAATAAAATGTTACAAAGTGTGTGCAATGGTAAAAGTAGATCAACATCTGTAAAGTGTCAATAATAATAATGATGATATAGTAAACCTCAAACTCTGTAAACAAAACAAATTATGATAATCAAATCTGAGCTTTCAAGTAAAGGATCCAGCCATCATTATTCAAATACATATTGCAACCTTACAAATTGTCAAGTTGATTGACTACATTACCCCCTATGCTAAAAAAATCTTTCAGATAGGGTGCTAGTGGCTGGGCGCAAGAAAAGAAACCAAAAAGCCACTCTGGCGACATCCTTACATCCTTTTTTATTTACAATCTCCTCACTGCTGCTATACGGCACTCATTTCCGCATGTGTTGTTATTCTGACCTGAAGCGCGAGTGTGGTTTCCTTGAGCATTTGAGCTTTGCGCTCGCGTTCCCCTGCAGTGTTTGGGTGCGCTGTGTTTGTCTGAGGTAATTATTCTACCATTATTACCAGACATTCCAAGTCTCCCGCATATGCATAGAGACAAACTTAAACCCTAAGCTTTTTGGCATTCCTTCCAAGGCATGCGCTCAGCAGCCACATTTTAATAAATCTATAGCGATTCATGCAGAGACTTCATACCAATTTTTTTTTATCGATATTGACAATGGTGTTCGGTCAGTATATATCGATACCGATTTTATGGCCCAGCCCTAGTTGTTACTACACATACTGTATACATTTCAGAGATCATACAATTCTTAATACTGAAGCAGAATGGGATAAAGTAAAACAATTATGGAAAGGAAAGGAGTAATTGAATATAAATAAACAAATGAAACAGACTTTGCTTTAAGAATTTTAACTGTGAGTTAAACTTGATTTGTTTCTTATTAAAGCTACAAAAGTGCTTCAGTCATCAGAGCAGTGAGTGATTTTGTCCTTGTCTTCTGTTTCTTGATTAATAAAGATAAAAACAGTCAGCTGTAGGAATATAGTGTGCTGTCGCTTTAAGGCCCCGTTTACACTAATGCGTTTTCGTTTTGAAACGGCGTTTTAGATCAAAAAAGATCCGCGTCCACACTAGCGTTTCATCTAGCGTTTCTAAACATATCTCCGTCCACACTACTCCACCAAAAACGTATATCACGTGACCATTCGCGCACTCTGGGCATGCGCGTTCGAGCATGTGTCTCGCTCTGCATTTGGCTATTGTTAGTCAACAAACGCTGGTTGAACGATGAACGCGAGCGATTAGCGAGTGCTCAAACAATAGCTTGCCTCTTGCGAATATTTGCAGCTGCTGTAATAAAAAAGGCAGAGTTTAACTGCACAATGGCACCTAAAATGGACAATAGTACAAACAACGCTCCCATTTCTGTCCATGTTGTTGTTTACAGTGAAGGCTGGTCTGCCGTCTTCCGGTAGCGTTATAGTCATGTGATAGGGGCTTGACAAATAAGGGAAGGATACGCAATGATGCAAAAGCCCTAATCAGGTAGCGAATGTCTGCAGCCCCGCCTCCGTTTTCAGATGTCTCCGTTTTCCCCCATCCACACTGAGACGGAGCAGCAGCGTTTTAGAATGAAAACAGCCTCTCCAGCGTTTTTAAAACGCTCCATTCATGGGGTTCGAAAACTCCGGCGTAGTGTGGACAGATGGCGTAACCGTAGCAAAACGAAAACGCATTAGTGTAAATGGGGCCTAAGAGCCACGCAGTTCAGATTTATGGTTTCACTTTCACAAGTCATTTAATTTCTTAACTCTTTATGTTCAGGTATTACTACATAACAAATGAGGGTTACCGTGAGTAATCACTAATGTCACTTTTTTTGACACATTTTTGCATGTATTTGATCATTTCGGTGTTCACCTTAAGATGACTGTACATGTGTGAAAGGGTGCTACTAAGGGGGGAATAGTTACGATAATTCTAAGGGCCTACACGGTTTCAGGGCCAGACTTACTATTAGGGAGCCCAATCAACCAACCCTCCCCTGCCCGCTCTTCACTTTTCACTGTGACAGCCCCACTGACCCCCACCCCGCCCTGCTCTTCACTTTCATCCAGGGACACCTCGCCCATCCTCCTCCGTACTCTTTACTTTCGTCTAGGACACAACAACACGCCCCCTCCACTTTTCTCTGAGGTCCCGTTTACACTAATGCGTTTTCGTTTTGAAACGGCGTTTTAGATCAAAAAAGATCCGCGTCCACACTAGCGTTCCATCTAGCATTTCTAAACATATCTCCGTTCACACTACACCACCAAAAATGTATATTACATGACCATTCGCGCACTCTGGGCATGCGCGTTCAAGTATAAACAGGAAGCATGCGTCTCGCTCGGCATTTGGTTATTGTTAGTCAACAAACGCTGGTTGAACAATTAACGCGAGCGATTAGTGAGTGCTCGAACAATAGCTTGCCTCTTGAATATATGCAGCTGCTGTAATAAAAAAGGCAGAGTTTAACTGCACAATGGCGCCTAAAATGGACAATAGTACAAACAACGCTCCCATTTCTGTGTCCATGTTGTTGTTTACAGTGAAGGCTGGTCTGCCGTCTTCCGGTAGCGTTATAGTCATGTTATAGGAGCTTGACAAATAAGGGAAGGATACGCAATGATCCAAAAGCCCCAATCAGGTAGCGAATCTCAGCAGCCACGCCTCCGTTTTCCCCATCCACACTAAGACGGAGCAGCAGCGTTTTAGAATGAAAACGGCCTCTCCAGCGTTTTTAAAACGCTCCATTTATGGGGTTCGAAAACTCCGGCGTAGTGTGGACGGATGGCGTAACTGTAGCAAAACTTATGCGTTTGAAAACGAAAACGCATTAGTGTAAATGGGGCCTGAGACACCCCCGTCCACACTCTTCACTTTCGACCACGACACCACCAGAATGTTATCAAAGGCCCGTACTGGCAAGCGGCACCCCTGCACGTTTCATTTCTGCTCGTCTCTGAGGCTGAGAGCATACACACAACAGTTCTCTTTTACACTTTTAAAAACATAAACGAAATGAATACACTTTAATAAATGAAGCAGGTTTGCTTAAAGGATTAATATTTTTCTTAATCACCAAAATGGAGGCTAAAATCTAAGTTGAATTTTAATTAATTGCACAGTCCCACATCAAACTGATCTCAACAGTGATGCTAATTGAGCCATTTTGGTGACTGTCGCTTTAAATTCAAATAAGATTGTGCTTTTTTCAAAAGAGGGTGGAGCTACAGATGTCTGTGTGTCAGCATAGTAATGTCCTATGCTAATGAGGAAGAGATCGTCACTAGTGGGCGGAGCTTCAACACTCTGATGACGCGTACAAAGGGAGAATGTCAATCAATATGTCTCTGCAGACTTTATCAAGTGTGATTTTAAAAAGTGTCTGTCGCCACACAACCGTGCTTAAACTCCTCATAAATGTGATTTTTGCATAATAGGTCTCCTTTAAAGATGATTTTAATAGCAATTATTTAAAAAAACACTGAACATATGAAGACTTGGACAATAGCCGGTTGGCTAATCTTACAAGTTAGAAGAGATTGAGTCATTTATCTTGCTATTAATACCATTAAAATGCCATTTTCATTTCCTATTAATTATGGTCCAGCATTCCTCATTAAATAAAGAGGATCTATTAAGTGACCATAATTACGACCTGAAAGGATTAATAACATTCCTATTCTGGCCAGCTCGGGAAATAGATCACTCAGCGCCCAATTATTGGCTTTTGCTTGAGCTCAAGTACAATTAACAAAAAGGAGCCATTTGCATAAGTTAATTAAGTAAAATTGTCAGCCTTTGGCCACATTTACACTAACGTCGATGCTTCGGATTGGAACTTTTGGGAATCCAATTCTGGACCATCTAATGGAAGAGATTTGCACATCAATACTTGAAAATGTTTAATACTTTAAAGAAACAATTGTGCAAAAAACTCTGCATTAATTTAATATAATTAGTCAGTAAAACGGCTTACTAATTCGCAAATGCTGTTTTTCCTTGTTAACTGCTGCTCAGAACAGTCATGAAATCAGGATACAAAGCAAAATATGTTACAGCCCTGAATTCAACATAAATTCCTAATGAGTGAACAACCACTGAAAAATTGCAATAGAAGAATTGTTGCATGAATTATTACTAATATAATACAAAACCCATATAGAACTTGATATATAGCAATATATGCAAATCACATATATGACATACAAGTTTATGTTTGGATTTTCCATACATAAATATGACAGACATACTTGTGTGTGTGTGTGTGTGTGTGTGTGTGTGTGTGTGTGTGTGTGTGTGTGTGTGTGTGTGTGTGTGTGTGTGTGTGTGTGTCATATGTCATGATCACCAGCACTTTAGCCTGTACAGATTGCTTGAAAAATACACATATGCCACTTTAATGAACTACAACTCCCATCTTGCACCTCAGACACACCAGCTCCTGATTCCCCTTGATTACACACACAGCTGGAAGCTCATTGTGGGCTGATTACATGGACTATACACACCACACACATCAGTGCTGAATCTTGTTTGTCTGTAACATTACAAAGCGTACCTCAGTCTAGCCTTGCCGCGCTTCTTGACCCTTGTTTTGTTCTTTGTTTATCCTGTTTGCCACCTGCACTGACCTGTTTGCCTGTGACCATGACTATTAGTGGTGGGCAAAGCGAGGCTTCATGAAACACTGAAACAGTCAAAGCAAATGTGTCAAATCTTCAAACCAATTCATAACCCGTCTCTACAGTGACACTTAGTGGTCATTTTTATGTATTGCTCTGGAACAGCTTCAGCAAAGAAACGGTTAAGGAAATTGAGGTATTAAACCCTATGTTGTAGAGTTTCAAGTGATTTAGTAAAGCGTTGAGAGTTCTTGACTAGCATGCAGAGATAATGGGTTCAAATCCAGGGTGATGCAGCTACAGATGTCTTTACATGCTCTGTTCTTGTAATGGGTTTTGTTTTATCATTGGTCTGAGATCTGAATGAAAACTTTGTGAATAAATATGTATTGTATTGGTCATAAAAAGTAACATTATTAAAATACATCAAGCCATAAGTTCAGAATATTTGTACAAGCCGGGATTCAAACTCGGGCCATTTGCAGCACAGTTATTCTGCACACGAAAGGTCTATTAGGCTACATGAGATATAGTTTTTTTGACCCTGTCAAACGCATTTTCACCAGATTTCAAAACGATTCTGAAATAACCAATGCTTTGAATCACGTTAGTCACATGACCTGGTGTTTCGAAACATTTTAGTCACATGACCTGGTGTTTCAAAACGCGTGAGTCACGTGACCTGGCGCTTCGAAAGACATAAGTTACGTGACCTGGTGTTTCAAGACACGTAAGTCACATGACCTGGTATTTCAAAACACATAAGTCACGTGGCCTGGTGTTTCGAAACATTTTAGTCATGTAACCTGTTGTTTTGAAACACTTAAGCCACGTGAACTGGTGTTGCGAAACACGCAAGTCACGTGACCTGGCGCTTCGAAAGACGTAAGTCACGTGACCTGGTGTTTCAAGACACGTAAGTCCCATGACCTGGTGTTTCAAAACACATAAGTCACATGGCCTGGTGTTTCGAAACATTTTAGTCACGTAACCTGGTGTTTCAAAACACGCAAGTCACGTGACCTGCTGTTTCAAAACATTTTAGTCACATGACCTGGGTGTTTCGAAACACTTAAGTCACGTGACCTGGGTGTTTCGAAACATTTTAATCATGTGACCTGGTGTTTCAAAACCTTTTAGTCACGTGACCTGGTGTTTTGAAACATTTT
>CAIGQZ010013813.1:2155268-2175795 GCA_903798205.1 Danio tinwini
GAGTAACTTTTTCAATTTTTGGCTGAACTACCCCTTTTGGGGTCTGAAATGCAACTCAGACCGAGCGAGATTCCCCCCAATCAGTTTCTACCCTTCAGAAATGCATTCCTGAGGGGATGGCCTTGAGAAACAGCGTTTCCTTTGAACATGTTACAGTACACTTGCACAGCTCCCTTTGAGCAGCAGGAGTCACGACAGACCCACGAGCTGCTGCAATGCAGTTTCCAGACCTGCTCTCCAATCACAGGCAAACTTCAGCCCGCCGTCTCAAATGTGTGTGTGTATGAGACTTCACAATCTCTCTGATGATGTTGTGGGGGCTTCCCTCGCTCCTAGGGGAATGCAGCGCAGTCTGTTTTGAAATATGTGATCGCTGGGCCGTGTCCACACACAGGCAGACCCCATGCCATTATTAACTCATTAAGATTAATATTGTTTTTGGCGACGGGACGCTGGCTTCATTCTGGTGCTCGACGCGACAGACAGACCATCATATTGCACATTTGTTACAACTAGAGCGCTGCTGCAGAAAAATGAGCTGCTACATCTTGTGCTTAATGTGTCAGACACTGATCTGGGACACATAATGAGAACATTTTACTTGATTGGCGATCTATTCATTAAAGTACATATGAAATCAAAACTAACCATTGCTAGTTTTGTGTCGAACTATTCATCTGTCAACCCAGGCTCATTGCGGATACGTACCTAGGTCTAAATTTCTGGGAACATCGAAATACGTAACCTTAGGTATGTCTGCTCGCAGTTTTTGCTTTTGCAAATTCACCAGAGGGCGCAATATACACTTCAGCCGACCAGGCCAGCTTGCTGTAGACCAATGACTGACCCACCCACCCCCTTCCCTAAACCCAACCCATAGTGTTTTCAGAAACAATCTAGAAAAAAAAGCCGTCACGTGATTTAACCACGTTTTCAGCCTGTTTGTTTATGCATTTATTTATTTTTTGCTTTTGTTTTACCTGCTTTCTGGAACCGTTCTTCGCCTGACTGGAACCCTGTTGCCATGGTCAACTCCACTCCACGTTTTAAGTCCGCTGACGTACGCGGCAAACCGGTAACACTGGAAAAGCCATCCATGCGGAGGTAAGTGGTCAGCCTGCAGCGCTAAAATGAACAGAAGCTGTCAGAATATCGCCCCATGGTGTTCGTTTTAAATACAAAATGCAGGCAGACATACCTCTGGCTACATTATTAGTAATCTCCAGAAATGTGTTGTCATCTGTGCATGTCATTAAGAAGAAACTAATACGCTTATTTCACGCGACCGCCATTTTAAAATACGAAAGCGAGGCTGCGGTGGGAAGAAACGCGGAAGTATAGGATCAGCACTGTAAACATCGCAACAACTTGCTGTGTACTATAAACCTCTAGCTGTTGCTGCAACTTCAAAATGCAGAAATGGTGTAAACATCACTTTAATATCATTCAGTTCAGTTTAACTTAAACAATTAAAAGCATATCAGGCATCAAACAACATCACAATCTCCTTAAGAGTAATACGCTATAGTGTCCTCCTAGACTTCAGTTCATGGCAGCAGGTAAACACTGTGGGGATGCTTCCCTGCTTCAACCTATGTAACCCGGGGAGCGATAAAACAATTCAGTCCTCTGTAGCACATCTTCGTGTTGTCTTTAACAGTTTTGTCCCACTACTGAACGTCCATTTCCTGATAACATTTAAGCGCCGCTGAGCGTGCTCATAAACACTGCTGATTTGCTGTAGTATTCAATAGTGCTCAACAGTGTTGTGCAAGTTACTTCCAAACTGTAATACATTACAGATTACTTGTTACTGTTATTTAAAAGTATATTAGCATGTAGTGTTTTGAACATAGTAAAGTACTTCAATTACTCTGTTGTGGTAATCCTATAGTTGCTATGGTAACACAACAAGTGCTGTAGTTTTTTTTCAATATAGGGTATATTATACTACAATTCACCACACTTTACTGTAGTAAAACTACACTCTGTATTTCATTTTATGAGTTCACTATTCTTAATACTACAGTATGCTGAAGCATTCATTAACAAGCCTAAAACATAGGCAGTATACCTAACACTCAGAAACACTAGTATTTATTATACAATGTACCTTAACCTGTAGGTAAATAGTGTAGCAATATATAAACCATATCAACATTCTTGGGATAACAATTGAACAGGAGGATCTCTGGAGAGAGGGGCGACGCAGTGGCGCAGTAGGTAGTGCTGTCGCCTCACAGCAAGAACGTTGCTGGGCTCGCAGGTTCAAACCTCGGCTAGGCTGGGTTAGTTGGCGATTCTGTGTGGAGTTTGCATGTTCTCCCTGCGTTCGAGTGGGTTTCCTCTTGGTGCTCGAGCTCAGAGGCTGAAATCATTCCGCGTTCAAACTATTATGTGTTCAAACCACGAACAGAAAATATAACTGCTGTATTTTTTTATTTGTTAATGTCTTGCGGGCGAAAAGTTTGTTGTAACGCATGCGTCACTGAACATGTACTGAGTAAAATATTACGGAAAATGTATTAGTAATGCCTTACACTACTGCGTTACAAAAAACAATATATATATATTGTCACAATGAGTATGCGGATTAATGGCCGTATGAAAAACTGGCTTAATTTAGGATACATGGAATACGGGATGAACCCTCCTGTACGCTGGAGGTAATTTAAGGCGGATTGCCACAGGACTAATGATTTTTGAGACAATGAAAGGGCTGATAAATTTGGGAGCAATTTTATTACAAACGGTGCGAAGAGGAATGTTTTTAGAAGAAAGCCACAGTTTTTGACTGACAACGTAAACGGGAGGATTAGACTGGTGGCGATTGGCTTTAGCCTTGGTGCGCTCGCCCACCTGAAGGAGGGTCTGCCTGGCCCTGTTCCAGGTGCGACGGCACCTCTGAACAAAGGCGTGAGCGGAGGGGACTGCGACTTGTGTGTGGCGATAATACTCCTAAGGAGTTAGTTACCATATATGGTTAGCCTAGATCGTGTGTGCTGGATTGTGTGTGCCTGAAACGTGTGTGCTTCTGCGGGCCTGCAGCTGGATATTATTGGCATTCTTCAGTATATCTATTTTTGTGTCCAACAGAAGAAACTCATAAACGTTTAAAACCACACGAGGGAGAGTAAATGATGACGTAATTTCATTTTTGAGTGAGCTGTCCCTTTAAATATTGGCAAACAGCTGCCTTGCGATTTATTTTCCTGCCGAGTTTAACACCAACCTTGACCAAACTCATCTGCCTGTAACAACCATGTAGAGCAGGAAAATGTCGGCTAAAGTCGGCGGGAAAATGTGTCTCAAGGGTGGGCAACTTCTTTGTTAGGTAGCAGCATCCCAAATCATTTTTTCCCCATTAAACCTATTTTAACAGCCACACTTGGTTGACCGTTTAGGTTACCATTAAAACACAAAATGTGGGTAGAATTGTACCAAAAATACAATTTAACCTCAGAAATGTGTCTAAAGAAATACGTCAGTTCACATTAAACAGCAACGCTACATAACATTAGCCAAACAACCTCAGTTTAAAGCTATTGGATGCGTTTACATGTTAAACCTCCACTGTTTGGTGAGTATTGCGCTTGATTTTTATCCCATATTCACTTTTATTCAACATATGTTGCAAAAAATCAATTTGTACAGGAATCTTCCTCACCTCAAGGTTATGTGGTTGTTTTTAGCTTTTGTCCTCGCGATGCCATTGTGCTCACTCTAGTGGACGAATTGCGCCACAGCAGATTCCTACATGTGGACACTAACTGTTCAGAAGCTCGTTTGTATTTTGTTAGTCTCGAGAAATCGTGAGTGGCAGCATTTAAAAACACTTACACCATCAAAGGAAGACGTGAGGGGTGTTTGCTATCTGCTACAGTGCTGTCTAATTTCAGGATGTTGCACAAACATCTTCAAAAGCACAATATACGTTTTTTTTTTATGAAAATATCCCAAAACCACTAGAACACATATTTTTGCTGACTTATTTACATATTACCAAATGTTTTAAACAATGCAAATCCTGAGAAATAAGTTATTTTAACTAGTGACACAGACAGCATCAGACAGGAAATGTCCTCAAGCCAGAATTCGAACTCGGGACGCCCTGAAGGGCTACTGCACCATATGTCAGCACGTTAACCACTAGGCTATTGCACCGATCACATTCATTTTTCAAACAATCGAGTCGTAAATTTAAATTCAAATGTACGTATAGTTTCACTAAGTAGTAGGCAATCTTGGACGCAGCTTATAACTTTGTTTGTTGCAATTAAGTGCCATCTAGTGGCAGAAATTACATACTGCGCCTTTAATGTTCAAGGTATGGTGAAATTATTTGCAAGATTTTTTATTAAATTTTAATACGCTTTTATAGGGCAAATTTCCTTTCATGTTCATGTGCAAATTGAGCACAAATTTTGTACTATTAGATAGAAAGATCAGAATAAGCCTTCACTTTATAACAACGTTAACATTATAACATTGTTTGTTGTAAATAAGCACTATCTAGTGGTAAAAATTACATACTACGCTTTTAATGTTCAAGTTGTGGTCATGTTGTTAGCGAGATTTTTATTTAATTTAATTTTAATCGAATTTTATAAGCCAAACTTCCACTGTTTCAAATTTCCACTCCTGTGCAAATTAGATTTAAAGGTGAGAATAAGCCTTCACTTTATAACGTTAACAACATTGTGAATAAGTGCCATCTAGTGGCATAAATTGTATCCTGCACCTCAACGATTAAGGTGTGGTCAAGTTTTTTTTTTTTTGTTTTTTTTTTTGCAAGATTTTAATTAATTACATTTTAATAAAATGTTATAACCCAATTTATTATTTATTTTTCATTTATTTTATGTTCATGCGCAAATTGAGCACGCAAATGTTAGTTTGAAAGATCAGAATGAGCCTTTGCATAAACACTTATAGATGGTCTCTAAAAAGAAATCAAGAAAGTGGCTCAAATAAGTTGGACTTCATTGAACATGTACATATAGACGTCACATATATACTATATAACTGTTTATAAATGCTTCTATATAATAACTTTAACTGTTAATAGCTATTAGTTACTAGTTATTTATTTAAAGTGTAACACTTTACAATAGTACATGAATAATGATGTGTTAATATGTAAACTAAACATTACTTTATTATGAATTAATGATGAGTTAAGCCATGCACTAATCATGAACTAACTTTAACTACAACATGAGTCACAAGAGTTCACGTGTGAATAACGGCTACCTTAATTACTTGGTAATACGTGCTTGTTTGTTAAATAATGCATTAATTACCACATTACTTTATGCTTAATTTAACCATCATGAACTCATGACATGTTAATGTATAATGATATCATGACTTTACTTAGAGGGGCACATCATCATTAACCCATTCTTAACTACTCATGAACTCCTTATGGACATCCGTCTAGTGCGTTTACACTGAATAACAACAGAAAAGTGTTGTCAACATCAACATGAACAGTTGAAACACAGGAGTTCATGAGGAGTTAAGGATGAGTTAATGATGATGTGCCCCTACAAGTAAAGTCATGACACAATTATACATTAACAGCTCATGATGGTTGCATTTAGCTTAAACTTAAATGTTAATTCATATATTAACCAACAACATGTACTAACAAGTAATTAAGGTAGTCGTACAACTCATGTGACTCATGTTGTAGTTAAAGTTAGTTCACGATCAGCACATGGCTTAACTCGTCATTAATTCATAATGTTTAGTTTACATATTAAAACATCATTATTCATGTACTGTTTTTGTAAAGTGTTACCAGTTAAAGATATTAGTAACTAATAAAGTTATGCTAACTAATAACCTTAACATTTCCGAATTTGATTGTAATGCAGTAATGTGCAGGCTTTGTAAAGCTGCTTTGAAACAATTAGAGTGAAAAGCGCTATACAAATAAATCTTGGATTGAATTAAGCACAATATATAAACAGGAATGATTGTCTTCGTCATTCGATCAACCAAAATGAAACTTAATATAAGGTGTAAACAGGCAAACAAATGAGCATTATATATCAGATTGCTGCAAGACAACTCTGTCTCAGAAACACTTGTTACAAATACAGCCGACTCAAGGAATTTTCAGCACTTACCTGCGGTTAAAGTCTAAATCCGACAGTGAATCCTCAGTTCATCTGGTGTCTATTTTTGGAGGTGGGAACAAAAAGTGACCTTGATATTTAACAAAGACCAGACGGGTCTTTCAGAAGAGATCCAAGTCTATTAACCGTCACGACCCAATTTAAAAAAAAAACAGACAGCTTGGTTAATAACACTTTATTGCAGCTTTATCTCTCCCACAGAACTGCAGTGTTAGCACTATTTTTACCGCCGACCACCATACATCAGAACTAGCACTCGGAAAAGCGTAAAGCTTATAAAAATGCAGCTTTCTGAGGTAACATCTGTCTAGAGATCTAGAATAATGTGAACGTTTCCACACAAAACCCCAACCAATATTATATAAGACCTGGCTATTAGCTGTGGAATTTCAAATAGATCTGTTTTACGTGGCAAAAACATGCTTGTCTTGGGAGGTTTGTCTTGTTTTTAGTCCAAATATCTAAGGGTGCTTTTATATCTGTAGTTCGGTTTATTTGGTCTGGACCAAGAGCAACAGATTGTAGCATTTTTCCGCCGTTTTTGGGTCATTTTCACACCATACTAATTGCTTCGGTCCAAACCAGTTGAAAAGAACCACACTGACAACATCCACATCACTCATTGGCCAGATGTTATTGAACGTATTTCTTAAACTGCTTTTCGATTGGTCAGAATTAACGTGCGAGAAAATGCCAAAGGAACTACCGCAGGTAAACAAACCGGCAGACACAAAATGTCACTTTTCACTATGGAGGGACGACTGCGCTGGCTGATTGTAGCCCTGGTCATAGTATACTATATAGTTTGTATAAATCACTTTAGACAAACTATACATTTCGAGAATGAAGCGCGGCTGGAAAACAATGTATTATTGCATTGCAAACGGAAAGGCGCATCGCAAGTCACTTCAGGAGGAGGCGTGAATTAAGCTAAACTGCGACATGGTCATCTTCCGGAAATATTACCAACGATCCATCTGGTAATGTTTTTCCCTCTCTTTCTTTCTCTGTTTGAAATTGTTGGTAAAGCGCTGTTAACAAATATTTTTCCTCCACATCCAATTATGCACAGCAGATCGGACTACGGCAGCTGGATAAGTCCAAAAAGGCGCAATCATTTTTGTGGTTGGGTCTGTTCTAGTTCGGATCATCTTCTCACCACTCCAGGGTTTGTTTGAAATCGTACCGAGACCACCTCTTTAAGAAGGTCTTGGTACGCTTTTTTGGTCAGTTTTTCGTGCGCACCAAGAGGGAAAACACTAGTGCGATTCAACCAACTAGTGCGATTCAACCAAACTAAATGAGGCAGGTGTGAAAACACCTTAAGCGACCACGCTTTTATGTTCCAAAAACGTGAGGCGCACCACGCTGCCTTTTTTGTTGACTATTTAATCTCGCAAACAGCTGTGTAATGTTTGCGAGTGTTGCTGTTGATATTAATGTAATAAAAAATGTTTAATAGTATTGTGAAATTCAAGATTTGTGAGTCTTAGAGCAGAGGATAATTCAAAACAGCAACCACAAGTCTCTCCTCTATCTTGAAAAGTCTTCGTAGTCATCGTGACAACACAAACACTGCAGGCACCTCAACAGAAACCCTGCCTCTGCTTTCATTTGATTGGAGAATGAAAAAGATGCGACTGACGTAACAAGCTTTTTCTGTCCAAATTTACTTAGTTTTAACTGCCAAGGGTAAAAGGGTAAAAAAGCGAGGCGCAGCAGGCGGTTAAAACCCGAGGTGAGCAGGGCGCATAAGCAGCACACTTAACGCTCATGGCAGTTAACAAATCAATAAAAAAAAAGCGCCTCTCAATATACGTTCGGTGTAATCGGCCCCTAAAACTTCCTAAATCATGAGGCATTTTCTATTAATTCATTTATTTTTCTTCAGCTTAGTCCATTATTTAGCAGAGGTCGCCACAGCGGAATGAACCAACAACTATTCCAGCATATGTTTTACGCAGCGGATGCCCTTCCAATTCAGTTTATCCAATTCACCTATAGCGCATGTCTTTGGACTGTGAGGGAAACCGGAGGAAACCCACGCCAACATGGGGAGAACATGCAAATTCCACACAGAAATGCCAACTGACCCAGCCGGGACTCAAACCAGAGACCTTCTTGCTGTAAGGCAACAGTGCTAACAACTGAGCCACCGTTGCCACCTGAGGCATTTTTTAGAAAAGTAATAAATAGTGTTTTGTTTTCAGAAATAAAAAGGTTTTACCTAAAACAAGGAAAATAACCTGCCAATGGGGTAAGCAAAATAATCTTGTTTAAAAGAGAAGATTATTTTGCTTGATTTAATTGCTTGATTTTTTTTATATTTGGACTTGAAACAAGACAAAAACAAAAACAAATGTTACTGCACAATGAATACGAAATTTTCATCCGTAATTTTCGCACAATAAAAAATAAATTCGACCTCTGGTTGTGTGAATCATATTGACACACTGCCTCCGAAACATTCCTCCGTCATAAAATAATTCTAACGGGGTTAGATTTTTATCATTTTCAATCCGAAAAAGCGTTTTGAGAGGTGTTTGACAGTTCAGAGCCATTGTACAAGCAAAAAGCTAAATACAGAATGCCGTCATCTGAGCTACAGATAACTTTATGACAAACACAGTGCATAAAATAAAGACAGAATGTGGCGGACAGTTGAGAACCCCTATGCTAGATTCAGTGAGGTTTGAGGTGTGTGTGTGTGTGTCCATACATTTGACATACTATCCATAGACATTATAATCGCCTTATGGTCCGCTTCAGTCCGTTGCAACCCGGCCGTCATCTATTATAATGTCTGTAGGTAGGCTACTGTCAGTCTCTGTTCAGGATTTGTTTACGTACGTAAACGTGTGAAGTATCACAAGTAATGTATCAATATTCCACAGATTTTCCTGAAATAAACTTTGCATTTGTGGATCGCAGCTTTTTGATAATGAGCTGATCTCTCCTCCCTCTCTATGTAGGCTAGTATTAGATGAACACAATATGCAGCCTATTCCTCTTTCTTTTTCCACTTTTGAGAAGAGAGGAAAACAATGCATCACCGCTTGACTCCAAAATGTTTTGCGTTTTTTCGGAATTGATTAATTAATACGCATTGGACTCAGTGTATAAGGTTTGTATATGTGACAAATTTGTCGCATATGAATACAAAAATAACGCATACAAATTTTTTAGGCTTCAGTGTGCAAAGACCTTAAATCAGAAAAGCGCTTTTTGTACTGTGGTATACAAAGTGGAAATGTCAGAGAAACCAAACCCATTTGTATCATTACATGCAGTGTAAAAATGCTAGTAGCTTCTCGATATTTCAGTTTACCTGGAGGCCAATCAATCCTACAAACTTAAGCGAATCAACTCAAAAGACAATGCAGGATTGAGGAAAAACCTCACAGCTTTCTTGTTGCGTTTTTGGTTTGACATTCAAGGCAGCTGATATCCATTTTCAGTCTGAGGATATTTTATTTTTGCCGTTTTTTACATGTTTTCAAAAGCGTGTCAGCCATTTTTTGTGTGTGTGTTTGTCATGCGTACACATTTTCCCTCCAAAACTGCAGACAGTTTATAAAAGTATTGCGGAAACAGAGAAGATTTGTTTTGCTGCTCTCTCTCCTCACATTCACAAGAAACACCGCCTCAGCACCCTCCCTCCAACCCAATTCCAGAGTCCCTCTCCCTCAATCATCCCCACATCACGCAGAAAAAAAAAAAAAAAAATCCCGTCTCCATTGACTCGAAACGGACCCGTGGCAGGAACAGGATTAGCTCTACTGCTCCTCGGTTTGTTCGCTCCTTCCTTTTCTCTCCTCCTCCCCCCCCCGTCTGGTTTTCTTCTTTCAGTTTCGCCGATAGCGGTTTTTGGGCTTCTCCCCACAGCCGGTGGCCTCGCAGGAGGACAGAGCTGGGTTCTTGCCAGAATTGATGCTGCCGAGCAGGGAGGGCAGTTCATGGGTGATTGCGCGCTCGATCTTCTCCAACAGGCAACCGCCAATGTAGGAGCACTGGGCGGACAGTTGCTTGAAGCTACTAATAGGGTTGATCCCGAAGAAATCCCGGTACGCGTCTCGATTGGGCAGGTCAAACTTGCTCACGTTAGTTTTGGCAAGGATGGACTTAAAAATGTAGAACTTGTCAGGATCGTCTACAATCTCCTTGAAAACCAGTTCGGGATCGCTAAAGAAGCTCATCTTCTCCTTGAAGGTTTGCACATAGCGGTCCACTAGCAGGGCGTGAATGCGAACGCGGATGCCATGCTGGCGGATGAAGGCGATTTTGTTTTCAAGTCGATTCTCGATTACCTGGTTCAGGTCTTCCAGTAGGGAGATTTCCTCGCGCTTGAAGAGCTCGCGGCTGGTGTCCGGGGCATAGTCGTAGGGCCAGAATGAGCTGACATAGACACGTGGGGGCTCGGTCACATTGATGAGGGGCGCTAGACTCCAGAAGAGAGCGCCGTAGACCCGCATGAGGTCCTGGGTCGCAAGACTGTCCGCTTTATTGAGGATAATACGGATTTGAGACTCCCGACCTTTCAGTTGCCGGAAAAGCATCTCCAACTCAAGACCGACGTCCAGCTTGGTGGGATCAAAAACCACAAAAATAAGGTCTGCGCGATCAATAAACCATTGGCAGACATCATTGAATGGGTAACCTTGAAGTGAGGGGAAAAAATCATTATTAATAAATCATAGATTTAAAAGGTAAACAGAGATATGTGCATGGTTTTTAAAAGCAAATGTAAGGCTTTTAAGATGGCAAATTTAGGGTCCCCCTAGGGCTACGTGGTGATGCATTAACTATAGTATTGGAATTTGGGCAGGATATTGGGCGATATTTAATGGCCAAAGAGAGTCAGGACATTGGTTAAAGGATTGTGCTTCCCACAAAATGTCCTTACTACATGTGACGATGTGATGTTAAACAAAGCTTTTGTCCTAATCAGCTGCAAAGTTTCTAATTTAGGAATGGTTTCTACTTCTGCGACGTCACAGCTAAACAACAGCATAGACTATATGACAACGATCCTCCCAGATGCTGATTATGCTGATTATGTGCTTTATTAAATGTTAAATGTTACCACTATGAGTTCGAATACCATTTTATGTGACATTTATAGCCATACGGAAAGCTTCAGCAGATAGTTTACCTCAGATCTTGAAAATAAAATTAAATAAATAGCCTACCAGACACATAGGCCCGTTTACACTAATACGTTTTAAATTTAGAATAATAAGTTTGGCTACAGTTACGCCTTCCATCCACACTACCCCGGAGTTTTCGAGCCCTGAAAACGGAGCATTTTGAAAAGGCTAAAGAGGCACTGCTGCTCCCTGTTAGTGTGGATGGGGAAAAGACAACATCTGAAAACGGAGGCATGGCTGCATCTGATTGGGACTTTTTCCTCAATATTAGGCTAGTGCACAATGTTTAGTCTTGCATCCTTAAGTTCAGACTTCGCAAGTTTGATATGGAAAACAAACTCCAGAGGACATGTAGGTCCATAGGTCCATTATGACTAAGAGTTTCTGTCTTGGTTTGATCTGCATTTCTCTCTGAGATGTTGTCAGTATTGCATGCAGTGATAGGATGTGAATACTGAATAAATACCTAATTTGTAATAGTTTTATTTTTCAGCAAGATAATAATCCCAAACACAATGCTAATGTAATGAAATCATATTTGGAGAGAAAAAAAGACAGTCATGAAATGGCCTCCACAGAGTCCAGACCTGAATGTTATATACAGTATGTATTGGCAATAATTAAAATATAAATAATATAGAGAAGACCCTGTACCTCTCTCTTGCTGTTTGCGGTTCTCAATGATTCCAGGTGTGTCTACAAAAGTGACCCTCTCCAAAAGCGAGTGTGGCATCTCAATGCCAACCAGCTTCTCCAAAAAGTTCTGACCAAACTTCTCCAGCGGGGAGAAGGAGCGAGAGCTGTCAGCAGCCATGACAATACCCTCCACCGTGCGGATCTTCTCGCCGTGCATGATGACGGTAAACTCTGAGGTAGTTGGCTCAGCACCTGGATTAACACGTAATGTTGTGATCAAACATCATTCCGAAAACCCCTCGGCAGATAGCACAGACGGCGGTTTACCTGTGTACAGCTGGTAAGGGGTGTCCAGCAGACCCAACAGGTAGTTGATCATGGAGGATTTGCCCACACTCCACGGTCCAAGAAACAGCACCATAGGTTTGGAGGTGATTTCTCCATCTGTTTTGGAGAGAGTTGAGGAACAGTGGAGGTTACAATAAATAATTGTAAAAAATTCAAAGCAGAAGTATGAACCACAAGTTAAATGTGACTATTCTTTCTCTTTTAGAAAGCAAACAGAAATCACAAAATGCATACATTCTTGAAGCAACACTCCACTTTTTTTGGATTTTACAAGTCCTCTAGAGTTAAACAGTTAAATTTCATCATCTTTGAATATATTCAAACAATCTCCGGGTCTAGCAGGTGCACTTTTAGCTTAGCTTAGCATAGATCATTGAATCAGATTAGACCATTAGCATCTCACTCAAAAATGACCACAGAGTTATGATAATTATCCTATTTAAGGCTTAACTCTTCTGTAGTTTCTGTAGTCTGACAGAAATAAAAAAATGTTGCTATTTTCTAGGTCAATATGTCTAGGAACTAGAACTAGGCAATTTGGCAAAAATGCAGTCTTGATAATTATTTTTCATATTAAACGGTAACGATATATATTTCGATATAAGTTGTTAATGCTTCCAGATTCAAGAGTACCCCAACAATGATTGAAGCCACAAAATTTAGAGGGTCCAATAAATGGCATAACATATTTGTGGCCGAAAATTTGGTACATCTCTAACATCAACACACTTCTAGATTCCAATTGTTGCACATTTTTTGCTGTGTGATTGGCTCTTAGATCCAATCACAATCCAATCCTGATCTTAAAGTAAAAAAGTCCAGACCCTATCATTGTTATTGACATAAATTTAATTGTGATTCAATATAATATCGTTTATCTGCCCAGCCCTACTAGGAACTATGCTCTAATTTTGACGTAATAATCAAGGAACTTTGCTGCTGTACGATGGCTGCAGCAGGCACAGTAATATTACACAGCGCCTGAAAATCTCCTTACTTTCGTGTATTCCAGTTCTAGTAGATACATTTCAGGACCTGCACCAAAGTAAATATATTATGAATTATTTCTCACAGATGTCTCCATGCACTCCCTTTGCAGGCAGGTGGTCACTTTGGTTATACTGGTGGAAATTAGATGCGTAATATCGTTGCACCTGCTGCAGCCATAGTACAGCAGCAAAGTTCCTTGATTATTACGCCAGAATTAGAGTATAGATCCTGTCTATATTACTTGGAAAATACAACTTTTCATTTTCTGCAGATTTTAATAAATGTTTGTAAAATAAATGCTAAATGAAACTACAAACGAATAGGAAAGACAAATGCTTTTATGAGCAAGATGCTAATGGTCTAATCTGATTCAATTAGTTATGCTAAGCTAAGCTAAAAGTGCTCTCGCCAGATGTAGAGATCAGCCGAATGGATTCAAAAATGGTAAAACTCAACTGTTTAACTCTGGGGGAGTTGTAAAATCAGTTTATATCTAAAAAAGTGGAGTGCTCCCTTAAAAATAAAGGTTCTTTATTGCCATCAATGGTTTAACGAATAACCTTTAGCATCCATGTAATCTTTCCATTCCACAAAAAAAACAGGAAATAGAGGAAAAAGGTTCTCGGGATTTTCTTTGCACATATGCTTATATATATTATATATTATATTGATGCAAAAACCTTTATTTTAAAGAATGTATAATGAGATTGGAGATTATTGAGAAGTTTCAATTTCTCAAATAAAGTGGCCAAAAAATTGCGGACTCTTAATGTGTGTTGCAGGTTAATTGAGATTTATATGTTTAAACATTTACTTCACCTTTGTATTTTTCCAACAACTGTAACAAATTAAATGACCATCATCACACTGGGGTGCAAATTCATGGAAAAGTAAGTGTGCACCGTGCACAGCAGAAAAACGGCAAGCGTTAAGAGTGATGAATGCGCCATGCAGCATTGTTCAGTGTCAGCACCAGCATAAGTGCAAGTCAACCAAAATAAAAATCTCTGAATCCTTGTAAATCTATGACTACAAGCTGTACATTGTCTGAACTCATGACCAATCCCTGTATCTTCAATCAAAATCTTCCTACTGGGTATTAATCAAATTTGACTTGCAGTTTTTAAAGATTTAATTATAAACTGCAGAGTTGCTCATCCTCTCTTCTTTCTTTAAGGTTTGATCTTGCATGTGAATGTCATTTGTAATAAAAAAAAAACAGCACAAAATCTAAATATTTGAACCTCAATGGTATAAAAGAATAACCATGATCAAAATAATGAAATGAAGACAAGGTAATGTGATGACCTGGCACTTTTATCCCAAGCTTTCATTGCTGCTTGTTCAAACTACCTATTTAAAACATCTAAAACAACATAATTCCCGAGAATTTTTTTGGAAAACTTAATTGTTTTATGTTCAATGTAATTAAATTTGTTGTGTTGACTTAATGGATTTGTGTTGGGACAAAATTAATAAACTGTATGGAACCCAGCATTTTTTCACAGTGTTTGCTCTTTTGTTTAAATGAATGAAAATATGTTATGAATGCACATTCGAAAGCAAAGTTAAAGCATCGTTTGTACTAAGAGAAACTAATTTCTGTTTAATTGATTTTTATGAAGAACTCCGGAATAGTGCAAACAACAATCACTCAAGGCCCTCCAGCTTTACAGCAGCGTGGATGACAAGGAGCCCAGACACAATAAAATTTAAATGTGACAGCCACCATCAAATCTTCAGACACAGTGTGTGACTCCTCATTCATAAAAACAATGGTTCTTTATTGGAATCAATGGTTCCATGAAGAACCTTTAGCATCTATAGAATGCTTGCATTGCACAAAAGCTTCTAAACAGTTCTTTCGAAAATAATTGGTTATTTTTACTTGTTCTTTTAGGACCAAAAAGGCTAAATCTTTGGACCCTTTATTTAAACAGCAACATTTATCACAGATAAAAATGGAAAATGTTTTGATAAAGCTGCATTTTGTATGGCTGAAAAGGCTACATTTTGTTTTAAAAGTACACGTTTTTGTAAAAATAAAACATATTTTCCCCATAGGTTTGTCTTTAACTAGAAAAAAACGTGACTTTGTGAAAAAGTGCACATTTATTATAGAGGGAACATACAGCAAGGAAAATAAGTATCATTCCTGGGAATAATATTTCTAAAGGAGCTGTTGACAAGGATTTGAAGCAGATTTTGGTAAAAACCCAAACAATACAAACATAAAAATAAAACAAAACAAAAAAATCTGATTATTTAGTTCTGTGTAACAACAATGAAATGACACAAGGAGAAAGTGCTGAACTACTGAAATGTATTTAATACTTTATATAAATGTTTTTTATTTTTTTGGTGATGGCAGCTTAAAGACGCCTCTCATATGAAGAATCAAGTCACATGCGTTGCTCAGGTGTGAGTTTCTCACAGACTTCAACAGAGTGTAAAAATGTTGATGGTTCTGTGGGTCTCATCTATCAAATCTGATCTTTATTTTCTATTTTCTATTGGATTCAGCGCAGGTGATTGGCTGGGCCATTCTACAGCTTGATTTTCTTTCTCTGAAAGCATTTTGAGAGATTCCTTTGGCTGTGTTTTGGATCATTGTCTTGCTGAAGAACTACTGAGAGATTTCAGCTGCTGTCTGGGCTTTCACTGCCTTTCTACACCTCCATTTCTTCATGTGTTCAATACTTTTTCCCTGCGTCATATAATTTTATTATGCATAACTTCATTTGTAAACTAATTACATTTGTTTTCTTTGCGTATATGGATTCTTTCGTTGTTACCTACATCCGGGAAAAATTAACGGCACCTTTAGAAATATGTTTTCTAAGAAAAATGGTGACGCGTTCAATACTTATTTTCCCCACTTTAATTAGAAGGTTTTCTACCAAGTAATATATTCTAAAATTAAAAATGAGTTTGAGTTAAATAAAAAAATAATTCATGGCATAAAAACATTATTTAAACTGTAATAAGTAAAATTGCATTAAATTACATTGCGAAAAATTAGTTTTTTGAGATGGTGTTAAACATATTTATTGGATGAAAAAACATCCTGCGTTAAATTGAATCCATCCTATGACTTATGTATTTGTGTTCATTCTATGCATGCATTACAATAGCAAACTTAAGGACTGTTTGTGCGCATATGTCTAGTGTTAATTCACAAAGTGATATCGCCACCTACTGGCCTGGCATACAGAGATATTAGTTTTGTTTGAGAATCTATATGAACAGGGATGTATGCAGTGAGTGTACCTGTGTGCATGCATTAATTTCATTATTCTTTCAAGGGCTGCACATTCGAATGCTTTCTAAACTGTGAATAATAAAAAAAACATGCAGTTAGTCTATTTCAAAACTCATCCAGATGAGCATGCAGGACTGCGCATGCAACCAATACACCAAAAACACTTAAGTCAGATACAGATACACAGTTTTTTAATCAGACTGTGTTTAATACATACTGTTTTTATAGGCATTGTTGAAAATACACATATTATATATATTACTTATTACTATTATATATTATATTACTTATATATTACTTATATTACTTATTACAATCATGTTTAATAATTTTTGGAAACTGTGATAAATTAAATACATTGTATTCTTTGATGTACAGTAAAAAACAGCATCTGTTAGAAAATAATATTTTGTAATATTGCACGCTTTTATGGTCACATTTAATTAATTTAATGCAGCTTTGCTGAACAGAAGTATAATAACCTTTTTAACAATAGTGAACATTCATAAATGATACATCAAGATAAATTTACCAAGTGCACACACCAATCCAAAAAGCCATAAAATAAAAACTTGCTTTTGTTATAAACCCAATAATTTAGTTTACAACAGTTATGATTAAATTATCGCTGTTAGTGTTCAGGATTAATTTAATTAATTGATTAATTGGGTGAAAAAAAATAGCTGAACCAAAAAAACTTTGGCCTATAGCAAACTTGCTGGCTGAACTGTTTGCACGTCTACAAAATGATCTGTTAAAATGCTCTTCATAGTTGCTAAATGTTGGTAAAGCAATGCTATATACAGGCTGATTTAGTTGCGTTCACGCCATGTCATATTTACCATAATTACGAGATCACAAACTATATAAAGTCTCCACATTCTTGCGGACTTCCTATACGGCAGACAAATGCATTATAATTTTTAAAATATTTTCAAATTGTATGTAATTTTTTTTATTGTTTATTTTAAATGACATATTACAGCAGATTTTAGATCTCTATTTACATTTTATTGAAATGTAGGAATTTTATTTTCTTGAACCTGAAATACATTTGGAAATATAGTTTGGTGTTTGTAGGTTGAAATTAAATATATATACATATTACCTGACAAAAGTCTTGTCATGGATCCCAGATGTAAGAGCAACAAATAATAACTTGACTTCTAGTTGATCATTTTGAAAAGTGTCAGAAGGTAGATTTTTGTGATCTGTTCATCTGTTGAACTACATCCCAATCATCATAAGTACTGCAGAAGACCTATTGGAATCCGCATGGACCCAAAATTCTCACAGAAATCAGTCAAGTTTGGTGAAGGAAAAATCATGGTTTGGGGTTACATTCAGTATTGGGGGCGTGCAAGAGATCTGCAGAGTGGATGGCAACATCAACAGCCTGAGGTATCAAGACATTTGTGCTGCCCATTACATAACAAACCACAGGAGAGGGCAAATTCTTCAGCAGGATAGCGCTCTTTCTCATACTTCAGCCTCCACATCAAAGCTCCTGAATGCAAAGAAAGTCAAGGTGTTCCAGGATTGGCCAGCCCAGTCACCAGACATGCAGATTATTGAGCATGTCTGGGGTAAGATGAAGAAGGAGGCATTGAAGATGAATCCAAAGAATCTTGATGAACTCTGGTAGTCTTGCAGGAACGCTTTCTCTGCCATTCCAGATGACTTTATTAATCAGTTATTTGAGTCATTGCAGAGATTTATGAATGCAGTCCTTTAAGCTCATGAGAGTCATACACAATATTCATTCTTTCTCCACTGCAGCATGACTTTATATTCTATACTGTACATTATTTCTGTTAAGTGACAAGACTTTGTCTAAGCAAAGTCAGACCTTACTGTCCTAATTAAATCATTAAAAATCAAGCCATGATCTTATTTTATTTTGGTAAAATAAGAGTAATCTAGAGGCCTTTGCCTTTCATATGAGCCACTTCTGATACCAATTGATCAACTAGAAGTCAAGTTATTATTTTTTGTTCCTAAAACTTGAATAGGTGACAAAACTTTTGCCAGGTAGTGTCTATATTGACCCCTCCAGTAAAGTCTAGATGGCATACAGCAGCGGATATTCACATCAATAAAGCATAATTTGTGACACTGTAAACAATTCATATTTATTAACATTACTGTGAAGGGTAGATTTAGGGTGGGAATAGTGCATAATGTAATGCACAATACAATAAATAATATGAATAATACTCTGTATAATTACTGTTTTAACATTACTGTGATGGTTGGTTTTAGGGTTGCGGTAGACGTTCATAAATTACAAATAATGGGTCATTTAATAAATAACATATATAATAATGAGAATTTTAAACAAGAATACAAATACAATAACAAAAAACAGATAAAGAAGCAAAGCCAAACAACAAAAAAAGATGCCATGATGTTTACCACACAAATTGACACTCGATGAAGTGAACAGTCACGTGACGTAATCTCGCAATGGCGGTAATTATTATGCCATGGCGTGAACACAGCCAGTATATAATGATGCTGTGTGTGTGTTTGTGTGTGTGTGTGTGTGTGTGTGTGTGTGTGTGTGTGTGTCTGTGTGTGTGTGTGTGTAATTAGTGCTGCTGGTAATTGTGGGATGAGCGCCGGCTGGCTCCAGAGACGCAGGCAATGCCATGCAGAGAAGCGCCCGCCTCATACCCACCTGTGGCCGAATCCCCCAGTGTGCGTCCCGGGTAGGCTGTTTAGTGACGGGGATGAGGAGAGGAAGAGACGGTGAGAGATGAGAGGATGACAAGAGCAGGAAAAGTGCAGGAAAGAGAGAGAAATAGATACAGAGAGAGAGACCTATTGATTATAAATGAATCATTGTAAATATACTGATTATTACTATGCTCCATATTTATGGAATGAGCTGTCAGATATATTACATATGAAATCAGCACCATCTATCGCTATATTTAAAATATTTTAAAGAATGTCAATTCAGAACAGAGCACATGTTTTAACAATTGATTATGGTTTATATTATTTTTGTGTGGGTCTATGTGTTGTGATATGTATTTTTGTAACTCTGTCCTGTCTTGAGCAGGACTCCCTGCTCCCATCTCAACGGGATATTCCTGGTTAAATAAATAAATATTATTTATTATTATTACAGTTTTATCCTAAAATGTTAATTGTTAAATGTACAGTTTATTCTGATTTATTAGTATTAATATTTTCACTAGGTGAAATACCCACTGCTTATCTAGTAGCCCATTATATTTATCCATGTCATAAACTCAGGGGTAAAGTGTGAACACGTCTTTATTATATTATATTTTATTTAAATATTTTATTTTATATTATATTTTATTTAAATAGGCTATATATGTATGTATGATATATATATGGATACTGTATATATTCCTTTCTATTTTATTATATATTATTATTGTTATTACTTTTTACCCCACCCCCCTATCCCCGCTATGTATGATGTACCCATGTATGTCATGCAAATTGAGGGAATTGAAATATTTAATTGAGAGAGAGAGAGAGACAGCAAGAGAAAGAGAAAGAGGGAGGACAGAAATAGAGAATGACACTTTTCCTGAGCAGCAGGGTGAGCTGAAGTGAGTGTGTGGATTATATGAAGACTGATGGACATCCAGATACACTGAGTTCTAGAAGAGATGGTGCTGTTACTGAGCATAAACTGTAAAACAAATCCTGTGCTCAATCTCAGAAAAAAAAAGTTCTTGAATATATACGAAAAACACAAATCAACAGCAATAAAAATGAAATAAAATATATGGGTTAATACAAATATTTCAGCTTATTTTAGTCAAATGTAAATCACAGCACTCTTCCAGATAAGTTTGATGGGACCAATTTTCTTCAATTGACATGTCCCAAAAATGTTTCTGCTTAAATATCTTTTATCTCAGGTTTATGTTTATATTCAGTTGCTTCACATTAAAAGCAATGACAATCTATCTATCTATCTATCTATCTATCTATCTATCTATCTATCTATC
>CAIGQZ010013813.1:2183555-2196480 GCA_903798205.1 Danio tinwini
TATATAAAATCAGAATAGCCCTAACACAAAGTCACAATTGTGAGATATAAACTCAGAAAAAAAAAGTTATGAAGTATAAAGATTTGAATAATATAATTATTTTTTGTTTGTTTAGTTTTTTGCCTGTAGCAAAAACAGGGATCTATCTATAACAAACTGCCTGTAATACAAATGGAAGAAAACTCTATATGCAAGTCAAACCCATAAATCTCTAACATGAGCCTAAAAACATATATATTGACAGTCGGACATCAGTATAAAACAGTAAGTACCTGAGATCTCGTGTTGTCGAAGCTCATTGTATTTGTAGGCCTGCTCCATAGGCCTGATGGAGTTGTGGTAGATCTTCCTCAGCCTCTGTAACGCAGCTGAAAGCAGGAAAACACACAATAAACACAGCAGAAACAAAACAAAGCAAACCAAAAAAAGAAAAATAATAATAAAACATCATAAAATAAAAGAGAAGAAAGAAAAGACACAATTAACAAAGCAGAAGTTTGAGCTTAATAATATAATTGTTGTAATTATTCTTTGCAATTCATTTTTATTTACAAAACAAAACAAACCAAAACAAAAAAACATAAAACAAAAAAAAACATATCATAATAACATTTATTTATTATTTATATATTTGTATTTACAAGTATTTGGCCACTTTTATATTTATATGTATTATATATTTGTATTTGCAAGTATTGGTATGTTTATAGTCAATTTATATTGATTATATTTTTACATTTACAAATAATCATCTATTTTTATAATTAATTTATATATAATAACATTTTCAACAAAACAAAAAACTAAAAGTATAAAATAAAATATATCATTAGATTTAAAAAAAACAAAAAAACACAGTAAACACCAGAAGTTTGAGCTGGACACACACCAGGGAAAACACTTTGCTAGTATTTTAAAAATATTTATTATATATTTGTATTTACGAACATTTGGCTACATTTATATTTATTTTATTTGTATTATATATATATTTGTATTTGCAAGTATTTATGTATTTTTATAGTCATTCATTTATTTTCCTTTGGCTAAGTCCCTTTATTCATCAGGGGTCGCCACAGCGGAATGAGCCGCCAACTTATCCTGCATAAGTATTACACAGCGGATGCCCCTTCAGCTGCAACCCATCACTGGGAAACACCCACACTCTCACATGCACACTCATACAAATCACCTATAGCGCATGTCTTTAAACACCTGGAGGAAACCCACGTCAACATGGAGAGAACATGCAAACTCCACACAGAAATGCCAACTGGTCCAGCCAAAACTCCTATTAGCGACCTTCTTGCTGTGAGGCGATCGTGCTACTCATTGCGCCAACGTGACGCATATATATAATACAATGTTTGTAATAATTTTTTTATATTAAATTTTCATTTACTTGCCAGGGATTTTTAGGGGTTTTTAGTATTTAACAAAAAACTAAACAAAACAAAACAAAAAAAAAAAACACAAAACAAAACACAAAACACAACAAAACAAAAAAACTAAACACAAAAAAACATAACAAAACAAAACAAAAAGTATCAAATAAAATGGAACATATCTTAAAATAACAACAAAACAAAAAAGCGCAGCTGAAGGAGGAAAACACACAGTAAACACTACAGAAGTTTGAGCTGTACACACACCAAGGGAAACACTGCAGATGGGCTTGTGGATAAAAAAGTATTTAGGAAGGAAATGAGAGGAGACGGCAGTGTAAACAAACCTAGAAACACTCTGAGGTTTGCAATGGATCCGTTTGTTTGAAAAACAACTTTCTCCTGGTAGCTGAAGCGACTTATGGACTGAATAATAGATTGCTGCTGTCTTTTGTAGATAGTTTGGTTCACTGGATGCAATGACTCAATGTGTTTTCATCCTCCTCGCAAAGTTGTAGCTGTTGTTTTTAAGTAGTTTTAGTTTTGGCATGGTGATTGTAAAATAAAATAAAATAAAATAAAATACGTATAATTCATTCATTCATTCATTTTCTTTTCAGCTTAGTCCCTTTATTAATCAGGGGTCGCCACAACGGAATGAACCACCAACTTATCCAGGATATGTTTTACACAGGGGATGCCCTTCCAGCTGCAACCCAACACTAGGAAACACCCATATACTCTTGCATTCACACACATACTCTATGGCCAATTTAGCTTATTAAATTCACCTATAGTGCATGTCTTTGGACTGTGGAGGAAACCGGAGCACCCGGAGGAAACCTAAGCAAACACGGGGAGAACATGCAAACTCCATACAGAAATGCCAACTGATTCAGCCAGGGCTCGAACCAGCGACCTTCTTGCTGTTAGTTAAATGCTTTTGTGATTGTATAAAAAAAACAAAACATTTATATTTACTTAAACATATATTGCCTCCTTGGATGCGTCTGTGTTGTGGTTTCACTTTATCTCAGTGCGTTTATTAATATTTTGAATTAGATTTATTTGTATGCTTTTAGTTTTGATTTTAATTTAAGTGTTTGCAATTTTCTTACATGCCTTCGTTGGTATTTTTTTTTAAATATTATATATTTGTATTTACAAATATTTGGCTAGTTTTATATTATTTGTATTTGCAAGTATTTACTTATTTTTCAGTTTAATTTATATTAATTGTATATTTGCATTTACAAATATTTATCTATTTTTATATTTGATTTCGTAATTAATTTTCATTTATTTTCCAGGGATATTTAGGGTTTTTATTATTTAGTCTTTCTTTTAAACAAAACAAAGAATATAAAACATAAAATAAAACACAACATAACTTAAAATAAAAAAAACATTGCCTACATATAGTATAGCATAACATAAAATAACAGCAGAGCAAAAAAAAGCACAACAAAACATGTTGGCAGATAAAACAAAGTGACAATAATCTATAATGTTGTTTTTAACTGTTGTTGTGTTCACTAAGGCTGCAGATCTTGATGGTCAATTTCGATATTGTGACTGTATCAGATTTTTTTGATGACCTGCTTACATCATCTTTTAAAAGTGACTCGTATCCGATTGGCTGCATTTACACTGCCCATGGCAAAAGCGCAATGACACTGGCAAAAAAAGGGCGGGCGCTGACTGACAGCTGATAATAAAAGAGCGCTCTTTTCTCTGTTCCTGTATTTAATCTGTTTGCAGGGTTTCTTTTTTTATTCTATTTGACAGGTTGTTTTACTATAGTTTATGAAAGAAAAGTTCTCATTTGGCCAACTTCTTTTAATCTAGGTAGGTAATTTTTAAACCAGTAGGCATTTTAATGTAATGTCCATGCATGGCGTGATTTATGCATGCAATAGTTTTATATTAGTTTATATTGGCTGCGTGGCGGATATCGAGCTCTCTCTCTCTCTCTCTCTCTCTCTCGTTAACATGCTTTAATACTTGTGCTATACTGTATGACAATATATAAGCTTTTTAGCCCTCATCAATAAAATTTAAGGTTTGCAACTGTGCTGAAGTCTGTTCCGAAATGAAAGTGTCAAACTTGACGTCATTCACTACTGTTTTTAATGATGCGGACTCGCATTGACAGGTGAAAATCTGATCTACCTGTTTACACTGCAGACACAGATCGGATTAAAAAAAATAAAAAATCGGATAAATTTTCCACATACGAACAAGGCCTGAATCTGATTTGAGGTAATCGGAGTCCATGTCATATGTTTCTGCTTACACAAACATGGGCCATATCCAATCTGTGCCACATGGGGGGGGGGGAGATCTGAATTGAGTCACTTAAATGCAGTGTATATGCAGCCTAATAAGTAAACATTTTTTAAAGATTTTTCACTAAATATTTCATTTTAAATTCAAATATTTTATTTCATTTTTATGTCAGTTCTGTCAAAAGCTTCATAATGTCACACTAAACGTAACATACAGTATACATTTACCTCCCATTTTATGCCTTGGAAAGTAGACCAACAAAAAGCAGGATATTTCAAGAGTTCTAACTTAGCTGATGATTGATAATAAAGTGTGTTTCCCGGGAGAGAGCCCTGAGCTCATAAGATCCTCGAGCTCATCTATGGTGCCGATTTAGTTTAGTCAATTTACCTATGTCGCATTTCTTTGCACTGTGGTAGGAAACCGGAAAACCCCGGGAAAACCCACACGAGCACAGGGAGAACATGGACTCCACACAAAAATGTCAACAGGCCAGGTAAAGACCCAAACCAGAGACATTCTTGCTGTGAGGCAACAGTGCTAACCACTGGGCTGCTGAGCCGCCCTATAGAGGAAAAGGGGAGAGATTTGGTGGAAGGGGGGATTCTTCAAGACGAAGATGACTATAGTAAGGAGAGGAGTCTGGATGCAGACCTGGTGCAGTGTAATCTGAGCTGCAGCCAATGCTTTTTAATGTGCTAACCCCACCCCTAACCCTACCCATCACAGTGACGTCACTCACTCCATTGAGTGCATTGTGTCTGACATCTCAGCTTGCATCATAAAGGCTGCATCTAGATACTATTGAAGGTAAGACACTTTAATTATTTATAAGGAGTTAGGCATCATCTGATTGGTGAATCATAGATTAGCTAATGCAGGACCAGCCGTGTCAATCAGAAGCACGTGATCCTCTTGAAATTAGTTTAGAATAAAAGAAGAAGAAATCAGTAGAAATCAGTCTATAAGGTGGTCTAGTTGTTTCTCTTTTATGACGACTACTATCAAACACTACATGTACCAAGGTTAAAGGCAACATTTACCCTCTAGCATTTCATAAAAAGCAGCAGCAACTGAGCTGAAATGATGAGTTTCTTTGACTCTCTAATGTGCTCACCAGCATAATCTCCAGCTTTCTCATCGGCCGCGAGCCTCAGCGTTTCCTCGATGTGGGATCTGTCTCTCAGGATGGACTCCAGAACCGCTTCGTCCTCTGAGGAGAAATTTAAAGAGACACCAGTTAAAGTCACTATGAAACAGAAGTTAAGATTGTCAATTTTTTCCTCTATCATGAGACAATGGTTTGTTCTGTAGACAATCGTAAACAAATATTGGGCTAATAATTTTGACCTTAAAATGTTTTTAAAAACATTGAAAGCTGCTTTTATTTTAGCTGAAATACAACAAATAAGACTTTCTCCAGAAGAAAAGATATTATAGGAAATACTGCAAAAAATTCCTTGCTCTGTTAAACATTATTTGGGTAATAATGAATTCACCACAGGGCGAATAATTTTGACTTTAACTCTATATAACGCTGGAACTTAAAGCGAGTTCTTACGCTCCTATGATTGGTCATTGTCTTTACCCGCTCAACAGAAAGGGCTGCTATTGGCTCTAAAACTGTCAGCGCTGTTCACCGGTGAGTGACGCGGAAAAAACAACTGCTGTAACAGTCTATATGCGTCTATATTAACAGTCTATATTATAATTTGTAATAGACGCAGTAGAGAAAACTCGCACCACAGGCACGCTCGTGTCTGGATCCACAATTATCACTTTAACAGCCGAAAGGAGAATAAAAGTTACCTTACAAACACCTCAGCGGGTCAAATGTCCAAAGTGAGAGATAGAGAGAGTGAGAGAGAGAGGGGGGCAGAGATGAAGTTTTACAGTATTTCTCCCTAGTACAGCGGCTCATGCAGTACCTTCTTCAGTGTCAGAGAAAGACTGTCCAGCAAACACACAAGCAGTGAATTGTGCACAGTTGTCTGATTTTTAAGAAGTAGGAGCGTTAGTTAGTTTAGCCCTCCTTCGCCATAGTATTCTACCGCGACATAGCGCATAGGAGATGAATGACGTCAGTACGTAGTAACCGGTTAGGATCTATTACTGAACCAATATCGAATAGAGTGGAGGAACTATGACGTCAATTTGTATGCAAAAAAAACCAGAAGCGACTTAGCATTTTATCACTTCCAGTTCCCTCATCCCAAAGTCAATGGCTTTTTTTATGGGATTTCGATTAAATTGCTTAAATAAGGTTCGTGGTTAACACAAACTCAAAATACTTTCATGTTTTATTCTACGACATAAAACACATCAGTTTCATCACACTCTTGATTTTTTAAATCGATTACGCTTTTTTAAAAAGACGGTTGCTAACAAGTTGCTAAATGGGACTACAGGCGGTGTCGGAGACATTATACGTCATCAAGCTGAACTGGTCTGGAACACAGCTCGCTTGCGCTGGGCATTTGGATTTGCCTGTGATTTAAGTATTTTCATAAATAGTACGTTATAGTTTGTAGTATTTTTCTAATTGGGAATTCATACTGTGTGTAGATAATGCCTTCACTTGTAAAGATCGTCAAGACAGATTCATTTGTTGATCCTTTAGTTTAATTAAATGATATTATAGGGATACTGCTTACCAGTGCAGCCTGTCTCATCCTCTAATGCAAATGTGTAAATAAATTTGTAAATATATATATATTTATATTAACCATCATTTTAATGTGATCAATTGATTTTTCGTTGGTGTTTTTCTTCATCTGAATGTCAATACTGCAATATTTACACTGCTTTTTAATTTAAAATCTATAGCATATGTGCTATTGGCTGTTTTTCACTGTACTTAGTGTCATAAAAAGAATATTAAATGCTGTTTTCTCTCCATGATGGAACCTGCAGGTATTTGATAGACTTGTCCCTCACACCTCATTTCTGTCATCTGTTACTAAGGTAAGCGGACTGTATGCACGCGAGTAAATATGTCTTATGATAATACTATGTAGGCACATTTATACACACAGTTTTAAAACTTTTACAACAACCATAAAGCAAAAATATAATGTATTTCCCCGTAAAAAACTATCCAAAAGGCACGTGGGTCTATACAGATGTGATTGTGCTTATTTATTTGTTTATAATAGATAGCGTGGATTATAATATAACAAACTGAAAGAGTAAATCTTTGTCATGGACCATATTTCTGAAAATAAGCTTAAAAAGTTGTCTGGTTGTAGGATGGCCTAATGTTAGCTTTTCCATGTTTGTGTTTACATTTAAGATCCAAAAGTGCTAAAAGTTGTATTTTCTTGTGTGAATTATCCGGTTGGACAAAACGTGTAAGTGTAATGATTAGTCTACAAGGTGACGTCATAGTTCCTTCGCTCTATTGTCCGCATCTGCATCGCAGTGCACCGAAGAAACAATTCATTTTGACACCCCTAAAGAAAAGTCATTTAAAATTAGTTTTACAGACCTTGAACCACCTGGTTATTATAAAAACACTATTGGGGGGGTGTTGGGAACTATGGTGTGCAGTTGACTTTGAAACTATTTTGTTACTCGGGAATTAATTAAATGCCATTGAAATAAGCATGACTTTCATTTTAAGTAGGATGTCTGTGTTTTGGGTGACTCTGTGGCTCAGTAGTTAGCACTGTCACCTCACAGCAAAAAGGTTGCTGGTTCGAGCCCCAGCTGAGTCAGTTGCCATTTGTTCTCCCTGTGTTGGCGTTGGTTTCCTCCGGGTGCTGATTTCCCCCACAGTCCAAAGACATGCACTATAGGCAAATTAAATAAACTAAATTAGCCATAGTGTATGTGTGTGAATGAGAGTGTATGGGTGTTTCCCAGTACTGAGGTGCAGTTGGAAGGGTATTCACTGTGTAAAACATATGCTGGATAAATTGGCGGTTCATTCTGCTGTGGTGACCCTTGATGAATAAAGAGACTAAGCCGAAGGAAAATAAATGACTGATTTAGTAGAAATGTGATAATTTTCTGTAAGGACTGACAGAATATTCAATATCACAGTGTGTATTTAAAATATGTTTTGTGAGCATGTAGGTTTTGGGATGTAATTCATTAACGAGCTCAATAGCTGACATGAGCAATAACAATAATAGTAAAGCTTTCCTCATCTTAGCGCTTATGAACACAAGTATTTCCCGTCAACATTTGTCTGGCACGCTCCTCATCAGGGAATAGTTGTACTAATAATGTCACACTGTTGATATTCATGCGACAATCTTCCCTGTTGTTCATAGATATTTACCCACAATGCCTCGGGGTGTTCCTGCCAGGCTGCTGTTATCAGGACCAAAGACATAAATGGAGCCTAATGGGAAGACATCGTGTCTCCACATTTATATTTAGCAGCTCTGCCATTCATTCCTCATATAACAGCAGCACCACGTCTCTTAGGAGACGAGGAAAGCACAGCAATGTCTATTACGCTTACTGTTTAACGTGACAGCTCAATTTGGTTTTGACAGTTTGAATCTGATCAGGCTTATTTTAGAGTATCAAAGCTAAATATAGCAGCAAACAGTGGTCAAGTGCAGTGCGGCCTTGGTTTCATAAGCATGTTGGCGTGTATGAGGGACTCCCTGGTTTCATAACAAGCTAATGCTAATTACGGAAATGATCATTAACAAAACTAATTGGATACTGTCATATGCTACAGGTAGCCTAAAAATACAGATTGTAGAATGACAAATCACTAACATTTAGTTATTTATTTATCGAAATTAATTTATTCTATAGGCTAATTCGGCAAAATTAGCATTTTAGCATTATGAAATAATTTTTTTTTAATAAATGCTTTACGTGTGAACACTATTTTCATCAAAGGAACATGAAACAAAAAGAAGATTCAACACAACTGTTTTCTATATTGCTAACATGTATATTGGTAGTAAATGTACAACGTTTTAACACATGGCTAACATTTTTAGCATGGTCCTCACATTGTTAGCATGACTTAACATGCTTCTAGCATGTATTATTATTATGCTTGGTGATGCTAAAATGATTTTACTATATTTAGCATGTTGCTAGCATCATTTAGGATCTTTCTAGAAAGGTCAACAATGAATTTACATGTTACATTTGCTTGAAGTGTAGCTATTATGAGGCTAACATGCTCATTGTGTTGCTACATGATTGTACTATATTAAACATGTTTCTAACATCATTAAGGATCTTTCTGGCAAGTTCATTCATTCATTTTCTTGTCAGCTTAGTCCCTTTATTAATCTGGGGTCGCTACAGAGGAATGAACCGCCAACTTATCCAGCACATTTTTTACGCAGCGGATGCTGCAACCCATCTCTGGGAAACATCCACACACTCATCCACACTCATATACTACGGACAATTTAGCCTACCCAATTCACCTGTACCACATGTCTCTGGACTGTGGGGGAAACCTGAGCACCCGGAGCAAACCCACGCGAACACAGGGAGAACATGCAAACTCCACACAGAAACGCCAACTGACCCACCCGAGGTTCAAACCTGCGACCCAGCGACCTTCTTGCTGTTAGGCGACAGCACTACCTACTGTGCCACTGCGTCACCCCTAACTGACAAGTTAATTTAGATGTTTAGTTTGTTTAAAGTGTTGCTAGCATGGGGCTATCATGTTGCTAGCAAATTTTTTGTTTTAACATGACAAAAATGTTTCCAACATGAACATCACATTGCTAGCATGAATTACTACAAGCAAAACATGGCTACAAACATGTCACTCATGTTTTGCTAGCATGTTTTTAAATTTTAAATAGAGTCTAACATGTTAATTTTGTTAGCATCGTTTAGCATTTTTCTAATATGGTCAACACACTGCTAGCATGAATGTACATGTTTTAACATGTTTCAGTATATTCAAAGCGTTATTAACATGGAGCTTACAGGTTTATCATGTTGCTAACATATTTTTAATGTTTTAGCACGACAAACATGTTTCCAACAAGAACATCACATTGCTAGCATGAGTTACTACAAGCAGCACATGGCTACAAATATGTCACTTGTGTTTTGATAGCATGTTTTTAAATTAAACTTTAAAAATGTTTTTCTTTCAGCAAAGATGCATTAAATATATTGGAAGCAATGTGTAGCATGAATCCAGTATGTTGCTAGCTTAATTCTAACTTATTTAACATGCTGTTAGCATCATTCTAATATGGCCAACACACTGTTAGCACGAATTTACATATTTATAGCATGTTTCAGCATATTCAAAGTGTTGTTAGCATGATTCTAACATATATATCATGTCACTGACACATGTTTATTGTTTTACTACAACTAACATCTTTGCAACATGGACATCACACTGCTAGCATATATTAACTTGTTTGCTAGCAAAACATGGCTAAAATACTTTTCTTTCAGCAAAGATGCATTAAATTGAATTGAGTCCAACATGTTACTACAACAATCCTAACTTATTTAACATGTTTGAATTGTTCAGAATCTTTCTAATATGCTCAACACAATGCTAGCATAAATGTACATGTTTTAGCATATTCAACATGTTGTTAGCATGAGTCTGACATGTTTATCTTGTCACTGACACATTTTTAATGCTTTAGCACAACTAACATGTTTTCAACATGGACATCACACTGCTAGCATAGATTAACGTGTTTGCTCGCAACACATGGCTAAAATATGTTTCAGTAAAGATGCATTAAATTGATTGCAAGCAATATGTAGCATAAGTGTAACATGTTGCTAGCCTAATTCTAACTTATTTAACATGTTGTTAGCATGTTGTGTCATTTAGCATCTTTCTAATATGGTCAACACACTGCTAGCATGACTTTTACATGTTTCAGCATATTCGACGTGTTGTCTAACATATTTATCATATCACTGACACATTTTTAAGGGTTTAGCTTGACTAGTATGTTGTTATGTTAGCAGCACATCGATAATGTTTTAACATATTGATAGCATGAACATGTTGCTAGCATTTTTAGCAAATGTCTAGCATGTTATAACATGTCACTCATGTTTTGCTAGCATGTTTTGAAATAAATAATAATAATAATTCAGCAAAGACACATTAAACTGATCAAAAGCACCAGTAAATACATTTAGAATGTTACAAAATATATACTTTTGAAGTGAATTTTGTTTAATGTGTAAAATGTATCACGATTAGTGGTGTAACAGATCACAAATCTCCCGGTTTGGATCACATTATGTTTTTTCAGTCACAGATTGGACCATTTTTCGGATCAGCCAAAAAGGGGAGAAGACAAATGTAATTCGCTTTCCATTTATTACAAAAACATATAAAAATATATAAAAAAATTAACTTAAATATTCAGCTGAATTAAAATAAATTGTAAAATATTAAGTACTTTAAAAAGTTCACTGTACCTACTACAGTTGCTGATGACGCTAAAGGTATAAATCTAACATTATAATTTATACAACCCATATAAATTTTTAGTCTCATTTTCATTAAATGATTGAGTTATTCACTCACAAAACTTTATATTTTATTGCTAGATGTGTCGTTTTTGAAGAATTTTTCAGTGGCATATTTTGATGTCTGGTTGTCACCACCTAATGGTTAAATAATGTAATTGCTGCCTACAACTTTCATTATTGAGCGTCAAGTTAAATGGCAGTGATTTTAATTTTTACCATAAACATCAGTGGTTTTATCTAAACTATAAACTGTTATGCCAGTACTTCTGTGTTGTTTGACAGTTTGTAACATAACTAACTCAAAAGACTAAAGACTGAATCTCTTTCTTGATTTTTGTGTTTTTCAAACACAGATTTGAATGCAGCGATTCGAAGGATTAATAAACATATGCAAATCACCATCATTTATAATTTATATTGTGTGGGTGTTGAGATCCTGATCTTTTAATGATTAATCATGCACTTTACACTGAATGCGTTAAGGCAGGCTAAACAAGTAGTGACAGAAAACACCTTTAATAACCTAAGAAACCCACCACATCCTGAATAACACACCACAACTTCTTCTGTCATAATTACATTTTACAGGAAAGCCTAAGTGCTTTCATACATGTGATTTGAATGATGCAAGAGGCAATCACTCTGTGATCATTACAAATTTTGGATTAGTCTACAAGTAAAAAATAATAATAATCCGCAGGTCACGTGTGATACAAACCGTGAGTTATGATCCCTACAAATCACGGATCAACCATGATCCGTTACACCCTTAATTACGATCTTCACAAAAATATGCCACCGCAAAACTATTTTGATTGATAGGAAATGTATATTAATCCTCGAATCATCAAAATTATAAGGATTTCTGAAGGATTGTGTGACACTGAAAATTACATTACATGTATAAACTGTATTTTAAAACACATTTAAATGGAAATTTCTGCATGGATATTAACTGTAGTAAACTTGAAAGGTACCACCAAACTAAATCATTTCATTAGTCACAAGATGGCTTTCACAATATTACAATAATGTCGAAATTCAATGCCAGACACTAGTGACTCTGCAAAACAAACCAGTGTGAATCAAGTTTGCCTGGAAAGCTCTAGAAGTTCTGCAGGTTTGCATGCATCTGTCATCTGTTCCCACAATTCCCCTAGTGGCCCATGCAGCTAAACACTGTATTTATTTTGTTCTCCGGTGTCCGCTGGCATTTATTTGCGCATCTGAATCTGGCTTAGGCATGCATTAGTCTTCCTGGTTGGCTGTCGACAGAAATAACTAACAGCTCAAGTAATATGTGCTAAATCAACCAGCATCAGCACAAATGTAAAAACCATCTGTGAATGTGGGCCAGCAGCGTCTGTTTACATCTTACAGGACACATGAGTTCAGCTCAGACTCACAGATCACCGTCTGACTCCGACTTATTTTCTTAAATTAGTTAGATTTACATAAATGTGTATCTATCTCTCTCTTTATCTGCCTGCCCAACCACTCAAAAGCTGGTCTATTTATTTATTCCTCGATATATCTGTCTTTTTGTCCATCTATTCATCCACCCATCTATCCATTCATTTATTTATCTATTTGCTCATCCATCCATCATCTATGCATCTCCTATCTCCTAGTTTCCATACATCCATTCACCTTCTATCTATCAACATTATCCATGTATCTATTCATTAAATATATTTACAGTATCTATCTATCTATCTATCTATCTATCTGTCTGTCTGTCTGTCTGTCTGTCTGTCTGTCTGTCTGTCTGTCTGTCTGTCTGTCTGTCT
>CAIGQZ010013813.1:2196490-2207452 GCA_903798205.1 Danio tinwini
TCTGTCTGTCTGTCTGTCTGTCTGTCTGTCTGTCTGTCTGTCTGTCTATCTATCTTTTCCATCCATTCATCCAACGATTTATCCATTAATCCATTTATTAAATCAATTTATCTATTTGCTCATCTATTAATCCATCAATCCATCCATATATAAATCAATTTTTTAATCCATTAATTTCTTTCTAATAGTATTTCCATCCATCCATCCATCCACATTCCATCATCTTATCCATCTATTTATCTGTCAACCTTATCCAAGTATCCATTCATTAAATCTATCCATCCACCCATCCATCCATCCATCCATCTTATTCATCCCTCAGTTTTTTTCCATCCATTTATCCTATGATTTATCTATTCAATAAATCTATCTATCTATATGCTCATCCATCCATCTATAAATCTGTCTTTTCATCCATCCATTTGATTCTATCTGTTTTTCCATTGGACTAAGCCGAAAAAAAACGAATGAATGAATGTTTTTCCATTCATCTGCTCATCCATCTATCTATCCATCTACCTTATCTCTCTATCCATTCATTAAATATATACATCCACCCATCTTATCCATGTAACTTATCATCCATCTGTTTTTCCATCCATTCATCCAATGATTTCTATTCATTCATCCAATGATTATCTATTCATTTAATACATCTATCTGCTCATTCATTTATCCATCCATCCATCCATAAATCTTTCTTTTTATCCATTAATATCTTTCTATCTGTTTTTCTATTCAACCGTCCATCCATTCTTATGCTCATCTATCTGTCTGTCTGTCTGTCTGTCTGTCTATCTATCTGTCTATCTAACAGCCTTATCCAAGTATTTATTCATTAAATCTATTCATCCACTCAATCAATCTCCTCATCCACCTATTTTTCCATTCATTAATCCAAACAATCTATCCATTTGTCCATTCATTACATCTATCTATATGCTCATCCATCCATTCGTCTATAAATCTGTCTTTGCATCCATCCATTTCTTACTATCTGTATTTCAATCCATCCATTCGCTTATTCATCTATCTATCCATCAACCTTATCAATGTATCCATAAATTAAATATATTCATCCACCAATTCATCTTATCCATCTATTTTTTCATCAATCTATCTATTAATCCATTAATTACATCTGTCTATCCATCTGCTCATCCATCCATCTATCTAGAAATCTGCATTTTTATCAATGCATTTCTTTCTATATATATTTCCATCCATTCATCTGTTTCCATTAACCTTATCCATTTATCCTTTGAATAACTCTATACATCCACCTGATCATCCATCTACCTTATAAATCCATCTGTTTTCCATCCATTTATCTAGAGATCTTTCTGTTTATCTATTCATTAAATCCATCCATTCATCCATCCATAAAAGCAAGTATCCAATACTGTGGTGAACAGAATTTTCCAACATCATGTCTAATACAACAATGTTGCTTCACATTTCCCAAGCTGCACCTTTGTTATGTTGTTTAAATATACATTTCAGCTTCTGTAGACTTTACAGTGACTCGCCGCGGTCAGATTCTCCAGCGAAGCGCTTCACACATTTTTTTTCTGCAGCCTGTTGAGGAAAGGCCATATTGTTGATCTCCAGCGCTGGAGAGGAGCGAGGAGCAGATGGTGCTCTCAGGCCTGTTGCGATTACACAACACGCTGGTTAAAGCGTACGAGCGCTCAGCCGACGGCAGCCAATTCAAGCTGCTAAAAATACAGCGCTGTAATGTTGAGCTCAGCATGGCGCTAAAACAGCCAAAGGTTAGCGGCGAGGTGTGCAGTTTAAATGAGTGAACTGTGAACAATGTGGGGTTTCTGCTAATAACTGCTAATGTGCTGAAAAAGAAGGAGGCCTCAGCTGGGTTACTAATACTCTATTAATTCATTCATTCATTTTCTTTTCGGCTTAGTCCCTTTATTAATCTGGGGTCACCACTTCGGAATGAACCGCCAACTTATCCAGCATTTGTTTTACGCAGCGAATGCCCCTCCAGCCGCAACCCATCTCTGGGAAACATCCATGCACACTCATTCACACACATACACTACGGACAATTTAGCCTACTCAATTCACCTGTACCGCATGTCTTTGGACTGTGGGGGAAACCGGAGCACCCGGAGGAAACCCACGCGAACGCAGTGAGAACATGCAAACTCCACACGCTTGAACCAGCGACCTTCTTGCTGTGAGGTGACATATATATATTTAACTATTGTCTATAGTAACTATTAACTATTTTTTAATATATAATTTTACTATTTTTAAATGATATACAATTTATAATTGTTCTAAATATATCATTTGTTTAATTTTTATTTCATTTATTTATAATTTTAAACAGGAAAAGATTAAAAGATAATCGGGCCTGACTCAGCATGTTTTTCAGCAGGTTCCTGCTCTGCAGAACATAAAAACAGACACACCATCTCATCCATCAACACATGAGAACAGTACAAACAATCACCAAACATACAAAATAAAGAGAAACAGGCTACTATCTCAGTGGCTACAGCGATAGTTGACCATCAGATGACGAGCAGGAGATTAAAAAAAAAAGTCTCAGTGTTGGTATTGTTTTCAGATGATGTGGAATTTAATTCCAGGCTTTTGTGAGTACATAAAAGAAGAATCTACTCAGAAAAGCTGGTAACGGCAAACATCCAATTGTTGCAGATCTGGTGGAATTATCAGTCCTTGTATTAAGTTTTGGTACCAAAGCACAAAAGGCTGCTGAGGCAGCACTATTTAAATTTTGATAGAAGTTTAATCCCTGTATTCATAATGTAATTTTGAAATGATAAAACATTAGAGAGTGAAAGCAAAACAGTGATGTGTGCTTCCAGAAAGTCTATTGTGGATCTTATAGGCCCTATTGTACAGTCTAGCTATTGGCTCTAAAATTTAATTTGTTTTGAGTGACCAACCAGGAAAACAGTGCGACAAGGTGGACAAGATAATGGCATTAAGATACAGTTCAGAAATAGAAAAAGACAAATTTGTCCTAATTTTCCTTTGAACAAATAGCTTTTGTTTTAGATTTTACAGACATTTTGAACATAGTCACAATAAGTGAGGTGACAGTCCAGACTGATTTCTAAATATTGATGATGTAAGTATATGATTTTCATAACAAAAAAAAATTTAAAGGTACTAATACATAACAAATATTTATCTTATAAAAAACTATCCAATATAATAACAATAATAATAATAATAATAATAATAACAACAACAACTTTAAAAACAAATTGTATGATTTATTTTTAGAAAGGAAAAAATTAAATAGTAAAAATTGGTTAATTGTAACAAATGTATTCCAATAATAACTAAATATGTTGATATATAACCTAATACTGCTGTCACAGTCACCAAGTTGAGGACCCACCAGACACACTAGAGGGCACTCTACACATCACATCTGCCACTGAACAGGACTACAAATCCCATCATGCACTTCACTCACACACCTGGCCCAAATTTTACCTTGATTGCAAACACGCAGCTGATCTGATGGACTATTAACACAACACACACACACACACACACACACACACACACACACACCACAGTCTTGTTTAATGTTAACCTGTAACATTATGACGTTTTAATCGTGTCTAGTCTTTGCCTTTCTGTGTTTTGATCCTTGCCTTTACTGACCATTCGTCTGTTTTTGACTATGATCTTAGATTATCTTTATGCTCCTGTTTGCTACCTGTTTGACCGTTGCCTGCCTGACTACTCCTATTAATAAACTGCATGTGGATCCTCACGTCTGTCGTCCACTATCTTCCGTTACAACTGCATTAGGAAGCATTAAATATACCGCCACCAAAATGATACTAATTTTATATTGTAATATTCTGAAAATGGCAGATTATGAAAAAAAAATTGTGTGATCTAAACCAATGAGGTAGATTTGTTCTTGACATTGGTGGAGACCTTTTCAGACCATATTATTCAGTCTATATCAGCCTGCTAAAGTGTTAGACTGTGCATCAAACCAGGGAAAAACCACAAGCATTAACACAAGCACAGTCATTGGGTAGTGAACTAGAGTTTGTTAGTTACACTTTTCTTTGAAAAAAAAGCTCCTTATGTCCACCTTTTTTTTGTTTTTTTTGCTGCCACCATCCTCACTTGTGTCACCCACCTCACATACCTTTTTCTTGCACAGGAAAATTCTCCCGCAGTTTTGGCTCTGTTACATCTGAACGTAGCTAAAGCTTCTCACATGACATAAGTGATAAGCACAGCCAATCACAATGTTCATATGTGTTTGGGAGCAGTACAACTCAGCTAGAGAATGTAATTTAACCCTTTCTTTATGTCTAGGTTTAGGTTGACGGTGCAATTTTTAAAAACTGAATTAAATGATTGCGGGGGACATGTCAATAGTCGGTGGATACTGGTGGGGGCATGTCCCCTCTGTCCATGCCCATTTTACACCCCTGATCTGAACAATGAATGAACGAGGAATGAATGAGAGAAAGAATGAATGAATAAATATTATTATTATTATTATTGCTGGCTGTATATTTCACAAAAAAATGTCCAAATAATTCATGGTTTCTGCTACATTCATTTTTCTATGGCGGGGCGCCACAACAAAATTCATTCCTGCCACGACTACATTACAGCTTCTCATTCAAAACATTCAATCGTTGCTTTTTTTTATATCGGGTCATAATCGCAACAAAACGTATTAAAAGGTAAGTGAATTCTAACAGAGCAAACTTTTTTGTAATCGTAGTAGTGCTGTGCGTTATTTGTTTAACCCTTTAAGATGACATGCTGACTGATTGACTGGCAGGCAGGTGTGTGATGTGTGAGGCCAGCAAACACGACGTAGCTTTTATGATGAACACACTTTCCATAACTATACTTTATAGATAAAAGTTTATGGTTCTGCATACAATGACTTTATCTTGCTGGAGTTCATGGCCATTTCACTTTACTTTAGGACGCATCAATGCAGTTCTGTAGGTCTATTGGAGACACTCATCAATATTCCTAGCAAATCTAATAAATGTTAGAGACATACTCGTTACATAAACTGGCTAAATCGCACTTCAGCTGCTTTTATTTGAGAGAGCACAAGAAAATCTGCACTTGAGCAGCGTATATTTGAGGGGGTGTGCAAGAAGTTGTGTGCATGAACAGAGGAAATCGGCGCGCAAGCAAAGTGATTCACACGCTCGTATTACACGAATGCAATCTTGACTTGTAATACTGCGCTCACGACATTTGTCATTGAAATATCGTCATAGGTAGTGTAAAAGACCTGTTGCCACAGTTGGAAAAAATCCTAGAGGAAACACTGTAATTATAATAAACTTTAATAATAATATAATAATACTATAACATTTCACATAAAATAAATATTTTAAATAACTCTTCTTAAAGAATGTAAAATGCCAGGTGTTAAAACATAGAAATAAAGACTCAAATAAATTATAAATCAGCATATTAATGTGTTATTAAGCATTAAATATATAGTCACCAAAATTACTTTCATTTTAAAAATGTAAAGCTTTGGTAAATACAGGTAAAGGCATAAAAAAACGTGATCTAAACAATGAATAAATACATAAATAGCAATGACTTTAGCTGCTTGTTCAAACTACTTGTTTAAATGAGTTGAAACATCACAATTCTTTCGTTTTTTTTTGGGGACAACTTAATTGTTTTGTGTTCAATTCACTTACATTTGTAAAACAATTAAGTTAACTTGACTGATTTGTGTTGGGTCAACAAAGGATTTGTGTGGAACCCAACATTTTATAGAGTGTATTTTAAACAGTTACGATTGATTGATTGATTATTGATTGATTGATTGATTGACTGATTGATTGATTGATTGATTGACTGATTGATTGATTGATTGATTGATTGTGTAGCGTATGTTGTGTGTGTCTTTAAAATCTTATGCCAGTTTCACTTTGCGGAACTAATTAAGGTGGAGCTGTTTGCATGGGGGAACTATAAAAATTATGCACCACTGTGAGTAGATTAGGGCTGGACAATAATTCGATATTAATATATATCGCGATAGATTTTTCTTCAATAACGGTGATATGATTTTTGAACCCATTTCCAGTATTTCAATATAAATTTGCATATATATATATTTTATTATATACATAAGATCTTATACATGTATCACTTGTCACTGAATAATTTTCAATGCTCAGCCGCCAGAAAGCGTCTTTTACAGTCTATGGCAGCACAGCAGTTAGTTAAGCTCCGTGACCGTCTGACCGTCTGACTTTAACTGTAGCTCGACAGTTTCACTTTAACTCACGAACATTTCATTCGTGCGCCGTGACAAACTTGGGTATTAGACGCAAATAATAAGTAAGGACTGGTGAGAGTGTTATGGAACTTAATAACGCACGCCAAATGAGAAGAAGACGCAAATAATGAGTAAGGACTGGTGAGAGTGTTATGGAACTTAATAACGCACGCCAAATCAGAAGAAAAAAAAAACTTCTGCATTTCGCGGTGTGTGTGTGCATCTGTGTGTGTGCGCGGTCCTTTACTGACAGCCGCCTATGTGAATCTTGTCGGAAAATATGGCGAAAAGTCCTACATGACGTTAATAGTTTGTCAGTAATGCAACTAATATCTGCATACTCTATGTCTTAATTCCATTTCTGTTTAGTTCAGTTATAACTTTAGTCGCATTAAGGTAATCATAAATCGCTATTTACTTGGCAGACTCTTAATCAGAGTATTGTTTTAATCCTATTAAAATCGTAGTAAAGTATTGTTGTTGCCCATGTAAATGTACTCAATGCTTGACACACCATCAGGGCTCTGTGAACTTGCCTTTGCGAAGCAGCATTTTCTGTATGTACGTACATCAAAAGCAAGTATGAAATGGCTGTTAGGCCTACAGTTCAACATTCCTGTTTAACTGAATAAACAGTTAGTAAACACAAGCACATCTTATTGAACATCATTTATTTTCATCACCAATTATCATAGTAGAACAGTTTCTCAAGCAGTTTGTGATGCATTTTGGAAACAGGAGATGAGCCTTTGGTCTAATGCGCCACCTGGCTTGAGAAAGCCATTCTCAAAGGCGTATTGTTTGGGTAGCACACATATTCTGAATGCCATCAGCAGAATTCAAATGAGCCATTTTAATCTAGATTAATTTCGAGATTAATCTAAATTAATCTAGATTTAAAATATTAATCTATGCCCAATCTATATATATATAATTAAGCTAAGTCTGAGAGTTTTATTTATTTGACAGTTTATTTCACATTTCTTGTTTGTAAAGGCTAAATACAAATAAAAAGTGAACATTAATTTAATTTTTTTGTACTGTTTTTATAAAATAAAAAGTTATGAGCCTGGAGGTAATATAGACTTTACAGATTCAGATGTAGTCATTTTTAGGTACAGACATCCATTGTGTGCGTTCTTGGCAGTTTTTTCCTGTCTTTTTAATATTGTCCATATCGATATCGAAATTATATCGTATCGACCGAAATTAAGAAATATATTGTGATATAAATTTTTGCCATATTGTCCAGCCCTGGAGTAGATAAATGCATTTACTTCCTAGTGCCACTAGCATTCAACAAGCTAAGGGATGCTTATGCTTTTCTTGAATTTCTCCCTTCCGTAACCAGCTAATGAGGTATGTTTGTTTTGTATGATTTGTTGGTTTTGTTTTATTTGAAGTGTAATGTTGTTGTTGTTGTTTGTTTGGTGTGTGTATTAAACTGTGTTTGTTTATGAGCTGTGCGACTTAAGTTAAATTGTATTGGTTAAAATTATGTGATCATTTGTAACCCTTAATGTGGGGATTTCGAATTTTGATATTAAAATGCACTGTTGTAATTTATTGTTGTATGTTTTTTAGTTCTTATGTCTGGTATACGTCTGATGTCTTCTGATCTGCCTTCTATGTTGAACTGAAGAATTTATGTAAAAAATAAACCAGTCAGTAGAAATAAAGACTCTTGCTCGTTTGTTGCTGGAGGGAGCTACAGATTGATTGATTGATTGATTTTATTTTACTGGTCTCATGGTGCAAATTACCAGCATACAAACCAAATTCAAAACCACAGAACTCACCGCATAAAAACTATTGAACATCTTCCCAAACTGTATCTACAAATTAAAAGAGCAGACACTAAGATAACGCCAACACCAATACAAACACAGTCAGGCAGACTGTCCATCTATGGGGGTTAACTTGAATTTTAACCCTGTGTGCGCTGGAAGGACAAACGCGCCAGAAAGCAGCATCTGTCGTGGACATCCAATGAGCCTGTTGCCTAGCAACAGAGGCTTTGGAAAAAACACAGCTGCTGCCGGAGCTCATCCTGCTGGAATGCCACCGGACGCTTACTGGGCAAATACACGGAGGAAACATGGTCTAAAGACCCCCTGAAGGGCCTTGAAATGTGCAGCTTTGTTCGATGTTAGTCTTATTATTGAATCCACTAAGATTTCGGACACCACTACAAATGGCTGCTCTCTCAAATAGTGCAATATTTCAAAGTATAGAGGTGAATTCGGATGCAGCCACAGTCTATTTTGGCAATGCTGAGCCTGTCTGTTTCTTTTTGCTTTAGAATACATGTGTGTGTGTGTGGACTATATGTGTGTATAACATGCATGAAAATCTTCATTCATCAAAATGGAAAGCATATTTGAAAAGTTCAGATGCAATAACCTCTAAAAATGCCGTCTGAAAATGTTTTCTATTATGGGCATTTTTCTCAGCTTCCTATGTTTATGTTAAAATATTTCACTTTAGATGCAATGGAAATAACCTATTCGTTGCCATAAATTTACTAAGTCTACAACAAATAACATATGGAAAAAAAATGCAAATTTTAGAAGAAAACTTATTAACGTACAATTGCTGCAGCAGGCGCAAGTATATTACGCAGCATCTTAACAATGTAACTACAGAAGTGTCAAGCTTTAAATAGAAAACGAAACTCTTTAGCCATTTTTGAACGAGACTCTAATGGTCTAATCTGATTTAATGATCTATGCTAAGCTGAGCTAAAAGTGTCCCCGCTTCAACTCAACCGTTTACCTCTAGGAGTGCTTCATAATGAGCCTATTTTCAAAAAAATGGGGGTTGTTGTTTTCATTTTGAATGTACAAGTTTGTTCGAATGTTCAGCGAATTTCCCCCCTCTGAATTCCCATAGACTGGTGAATATAAATGCGAACGTCTTGTTTCAGCAATGCTGCTATTGGTGGTCCTCCCCTCACTGTTACAACCAAGTTCAGATCCACACTGTGACACTACTACTGATGACTTTCTCATAAAAGCAAGTGTTTATCCACCTATTTTATGAATGCCTGTTTGAATGTCAATAATTGACTGATTTCTTGTAGGGGGTGGATCGATTCAGATAGTAGAGAGCATTTGATTGGTCAGGAGATCATATGAGATGCTAAAGTGCTCAGTGATGTCATAAAACATAGATTTTTACAACAAACAACAAGATTTGACTGCTTATTTCTTTGAAATGTGATTTTTGTCGGTTTTGGAGCACACTGGCTTATAGATAAACGTAAAGACTTTTATTTTAGTATGCTGATGTACTTCCAACTGAAACGAAATAATAAGTAGGGGGCGGGGCTTTCTTTGCACATAATTAGGCTTGCACATAATTCCCTTTTAGCAAACTAATGGTAAGAGGGCGTGGCTAAGAATATTGTGGCTGAAGACGTCAAATTTACATCATCAGAAGGATTGCCACTGCAAAACGAACAAGCAAATGTTCTGATTTTAATTGAAGATTACCAAAACAGTTGTTTTTTTTCAATGAATTAACTAGCACAGATTATTCGTTCACCTAAAAAGTAACAATGTGCGCTAGCCGAATAAATGTTGATGTCACGCGGACTTGAAAAAAAATAAAAATGAGGCTTTGATTTCAGTGGCACTTTAATTCCATCTGCTAACCTTACAAATGTTTATATAATAGTCTATTTAGGAAATCTCGCTCAGTGTTTATGACAGCGATTCATTGCATAAACACAGATGGAGGCTCTTGAAAAGCTGCAGGTGATTGTTTAGACCTCTGACAGAGCAGTAAGCAATGAATACAACAAATGTGGCTCAGTTTGTATCACACAGAAGAGCTAATATGGTGCAGCGGCTCACAGGTTGGCTTTCCTTCGGCCCTGATCATGTTCTGCTGGCAGATGCGGGAGGTAAATTGAATTAATGCGAACATGATTAGGGAGGCGAGCCTTGAGCCCGTCTGAACCCGCAGGATTTACCGGCAGCTCAGAGGAGATGCACACAACCTTTACAGAGGGCCAAGGGATTTCCAGATGAACAACAGTGCTTTGGGGATTCAATGAATTTAATTACACAGCAGCTAAACTCCGCTGAATATCACCTAAAATTCTGGAGCAGCTCTTAAGGAGTTTTTATACCGCATAATTTTGCATTATTAATGGAATATATAATCGAGGAGGCACACGAGATTACAAAGTGTATGATATAGCATAAAAATCAAGGTTATATTTGTACTTAAAATTAATGTTAAACTGTAAAAAATCCTAGGTTACACACAATCGATTTGAGTTGGAAGAACACAAAGGAATTAAGTTAAGTTATATATTTTAACATATTTAAGTGGGCTGAACATACAACAATTAAATTGTCTCAAAAACTCAAGAATTGTGTTGGTTCAGATGATTTCAGTATAGTAGTTTGAACAAACAGCAAATGTAATTTTTGAGTGTAGACAAAATATATAATTATCATATGGGACCCTTGAAAATTTGTTTTGTACATCTCCTTAAAGTTGAAAATCTGGAATCTGCAAGATCAAAAAATAAATAAATAAAATCACCCATAAAAATAAATATATATATAATATACACCTATAAAAATAATATAGATAAATAGACAGACAGACAGACAGACAGACAGACAGACAGACAGACAGACAGA